>JARJLF010000595.1:0-162870 GCA_029378395.1 Mycena leptocephala
TAGGCTGTAGTCTGCGCTGTAATTGCCCTATCAACGTGCATTCCTGTTTCCGCTCTTCCTTTCAGTCTCGTACATACTTTGGCCAACCAAACCTGAACAAAATATCAAGTACATCCCGTTCTAGATCTACTGTAGACAAACCGCGAATCCGAATCCGAGTGGAAGGATATTACGCGCTCCCTCCCATTCCCGAAGCCCGACTCTGTTCTTGAGATTGACTTACCTCAAGTCCGAGCCCGACTCTTATAAATCTCTCGTATGACTTCGACCCGGACGTGGACGTGGCACACGTGTCCCACGCCTCACAGCGCCCATCGCTGCTGTTCCTTTCTCCCTCGCAGCCTGTAGGCTGGACCCTATCAACACCTACCATCTGAGTTCCTGCGTCCTGTTTCCTTTCCGCTCTTCGTCTCCTTTCGTCTCGTTTCAATCTCCCGGGAACGGAAGAGTCACAGTGCTCTGGATCTGACGTACTGTAGACGAGCGGCGAATCCAAGTTAGGAAATGTATTTCTACCGAAATTCCGCACTCGACTGATTTTGAATCCAAATCTGAATCCCAACCTTGAAAAAATCATATTTGTATGTCGACGGCGGGAGGGGAGTCCATTGGTCTGTTGCGGCATTCGACTCTGCTCTCCAAATCAATTAATTCAACTTCAAGAATTGCCTCCAAGTGGGTCTTATACGAAATGTCCGGCAGTCGTACATGGGAATGAACATATCTTCCAATCAAGCCTTCGCTCCGTCGATATTTGAACTCGGACTTGAATTCAATCTCGTGTCGCATGCCCCATAAATTTCAACCAACCGAATCCCGGGCCTAGGATTAAAATAAAAAATTCGTCGTCCCGAATAACTTCGAATTCGAAGCGCGGGCATCCTGGTGCTTTTATGCACTGTATGTATGTACAGTATGTGCATGACTCGAATTCGAATTCTAGACCTGATTCTGAGCTCAGAATTTCCAGTCCTGTGCTCTCCACACCCACTCGCGACTGGTATGTATCGACTCGGAACAAATTAATAGCCTGCTTTATCCATTCCCCGATGGCGACTCTTCAAGTTGTCCCCGGACCCCGGACTAGACGCGCTATGAAGCTACCTAGCTTAGCTTGGGTTGCAATTCAACAACCTCAGGCTGTAGGGTGACAAATCCCTTCAGAGTTCAAACCAAGTTCAAACACACCTATTATCCTGTTTGCAGTTGAGCATCGCACCCTACTTATCTATTTGTGTCAATGGTTAACCAACCTAAAGTCGGAATCGGGCGGGAAAAAATTAAATCGACAGGTTGAGGCTGCAGGTTGTTCATGGGCTACATAACTGCACTACGATAGGATAACCATTGAAAGTACACCCGCCGCATTCTATTTGGCAGTATGTAGAATGATTTGGAGTCTGGACGCGAAGTGGTTCAAGTGGGCTCTGTCGTGACAGCGGGCTATGGTTGTTAATCCGTTTGGAACTGGCTGAGAATTAGGGCCCGAAGATTATGATGATTCCCCATTAAACCGCGCTCCTATCCGGTAGCTCGACCCCTCCAATTCCTGGACAATTTTTGTCATTCTTTGGAGCTATTCTAGGACTCAAAATATGTCGGTTTCATTTCCGGAGGCTCCGAGGATGAACGGATGAGAAATGAGCCCATGCGAGGGCATTTTGCACTTGCATCGCATAAGTCAGGCATAATAATTAATTCTTTTTGTGGATTGGTACGACTATTATACATCTCCCCGTGCACAGCGCGCTGATCCCTCCCTTGCACATACGACATGCCTCTTGCACTAGACGCATAAACACCCACGCGGGGGACTGCACCCGCGCCTGCGTCCCATCTCATCCGCACCTCTGTTTCTTTTCCGCCTGGACATCCCCATTTCCGCGACGGAGTCGCGAGGCACATCCCCGTCTGCGTGACCAGAGTCGGAGACACAGATTGGGAGAACCGAGGACCAGAGATGGGTACCACTCCGTCCTCGGTGGAGACGTCCTCCTCCCATCCCATCCCGTCCCGGCCAATTTCAAGCCCAAGGGCAAGAAAGCCGAAACGCAGCCCGTTCGCAGGGCCGCACCTCGAACAAGCAATCCAAAGCCAAAGCCAAAGCCTCGCTCCCTCCCCCGAAACGGAATAACCCCCACAGAAAGAAGGAAAAAAATAGGAAAGAAATCCGATGCAAGAACACCCAAATAAAGCCAACGAGAGAAGGCAAGGAAGACTCACGTTGTGATCCAACTGCTGCTGTATCAAAAAGAAAAAGAAAAGGTCGTCAGTACAACGTCACGATACACAGATACAGAGAAAAGAGAGGCGAGAAAACGAAGGGATGAGATAACATACTAAAGCACGGGCATGAGATAAGAAAATGAAAGACAGAGCAGGCATGAAGTGAAGCGAACGTAGGTGCAATATGAGTGGGAATGAATACACCGCGATCGCTGAGAACCACCATCGCGACGCCGCGATGGAGAGACGGCCATGGTCCCACCGCTGCCCATCGCCATCTCGTACAGGGGACAGCGGACGACAGAGAACATCCGAGAACTATAATGTCCATCGACGCAGCAGAGTGAATGAAAGCACTCGGTTCTCGGTGCTCGGTGGCGCGCATACTGTGGAGATAGACGAAGGCATCGTACACCCACTCATCGCGTATAGAATGCCCGCACCTCCTGCGAGAGGGCATGCATCCTCAGCCCTAGCCGCTAACGTATTGTATACCCAGCAAACGAATGCACGCTCGTGATTCGTCTCGTCGCCGTGCAGAGAGGATAACGTCTTGCGTCCTGCGTCCTCGAGAATATGAGGCCGCCGTGGGGACTGCACTCCGCACGTCCTGCGAGATGAGATGCCAAGTCGGTCCTTGTCAGGAAACGCCCGCACGCCGCCCAGCGCAACAAGTCAGGCAGAGACGAAACAAAGCTTCGTACTCGCGTGGCTCGTCTCCACCATCCAGTGTCGCACGCAAAATGTCCTCGCCGCACCAGGCAAGACAAGGTGTCGTACACCCAGAAAACGACGCCTGCGCGTCGCAGAGGATAGACGCCCGCCCGTCTTGCATCCTCGAAAATGACGCCGCCACTGAGGACTAGATCCCACCCCCACACGGCCTGCAAGCTGAGCTGGGAACGCCCGCACGCCGCCCGTTGCTCGTACCCCATCCAGCGCCGCGCCTCCCCTCACCTCCACCGTCGAAGCTCTCGAGCTTCGTGCTGTATAAAGCCAGCGAGTGCCCCAGCCGACCTCGCTTCCGCTTGCACAAGGCGAAGCGAGATGCATAAGATATGACGTCGGTGGGGGTGGGTACGTGCGTGCATGGCTCGCAATACGGGGGTGGTGCAGACAGGGCACCAGAGCACCAGCGCACCAGCGCAGGAAAGAGGGTGGAGTGTAGGATACGCATACCCTGATGCGCCTGCAACGACGTCGATGGCGCGAGCGCATCCTCCAGTCATAGCATATAGGATGAATAACGAGACCACCGAGAGATGAGAGGAGGGAAAAGGAAGAGAAAAGAAGAAGAAAAGCAGGAAGAAATAATGGGGAAGAAGGAAGACACGCACATCTCGCCCAAGGCAACTAGCTCTCCTCATCGTCCTCCTCCCCGGCCTCCTCGATCCAATTCCCATTCGGATCCCCATTCCCTATCACCCCCGCCCTCCCCACCGTCGGACTTCTAAACTCAAAACGCCAGACTCAGCGCAGGTGGGCCCGATTGCAGCAACGCGTGCGAATGCGGTAGTGGGGCAGGCGACGCCGAGCGCCTCCACTGCTGCCCCGGCTTCTCCTGCTGGGACATCGCGACCTGTGCGTTCGTGGGTCGGTGTGGCACGGGCGTGGGGACGGCTGGCTGGTACAAAGGGCGGAGGCTTGGCGCCGTATGCTGGCGGGTCCGCCCATCGTTGCCGTATTGCGGCGCATGCTGCTGCTGCTGTGAGTGCGGGAGGTATGCGTGCGGGTGCGGATGGGGGTGGTACGGTGGCGCGGGCGGGCGCTGGTATTGATTCGGGTGTGGGTGGTATCCTTGTGGATGTAGATTTGGGTAGGCAGCGTAGAGTCTTTGGGGCGGTTGCGGGGACGGGCCGGTGCGGGGGGCGGGGCGGCGGCCGAAGATGTTTTCGTAGGCGGCGTGGCGCTCGGGGGTCCATCCAAGGCAAGACGAGACGAAGTAAGACGTGAGGACAAGTTGACAACAGAGACAAGCGGCAATCTACAACAATGCCGGCAAACTCCACAAACGTCACTCGGAAAATCATGTCACTCACTGTCACTTTCAATCTTTCATGTCCACCTCAACGTTTCAACCCGCTCGCAGAGAATTCAACTCGACTTTTCAGCCTGTTCTGGTCTCATATTCTAACTCGAGTCTCACCGGCCCAATACGGTGGTTATCAATATCTCCACTTGAAAGTTGAAACGGTCTCCGGATACTTACCGACATAATGAACATTATGAACCAATAATGAACCTCTCGTACATGGCTTATCTCTTCGGCAGCTTTGCGAGTCATCATGTTCAATTCCGACACTGCCCGTCACGATACCAGTCTCTTCTTTGCCTCTCTCTCGTCCCTTGCGCTACCCCAGCCCACTAGGGTTTTATTGTAGAAATACTTTTGTCTAGGCCTGGACTCGGTCCTTTTGATTTTGGTACACATTTGCTGCGGCGCCGAATGCCATCCACATTGACGTCTGGTTTCTTAATGGATTTCAAGACTTGAAACGACGGACTTGCCTTTCGAAACACAACCCCGCAACTCAACTCGACTATACCACACCCGTATCCCATCTCTCCCTCTCAACAATCCAGCTATCTATCCAATCCAATACCCAACATCGCCTTGCCAACCTCGGACGCATTCCTTTACCCACCTGCGGATTCTGCCCGTACTGTACCTAAGGCTCTATTTCTCATTTTGTAACGCACTTCTTCGGTTTTTCACACCCGCAGCTCCCTTCCCAACCACACCTATCTCGGACTTGGACGAAAATCTAGCTGGATAACTCGGACTTAGACATGGTACACATCTGCCTCCCATTAATCCTTTCTCAGTTGGGCTGTAGCAGCCCCTATCAACCCACTGGACCAGTAGCTGTTGAATATTGCCCAAAATTCAGCCATAAATTTTTAAACCCCCAAAAATCTCCCGAACAATAATCGACCGGTAGCTCTGAGATATGAATCCGCAGACGAAGATATTAATTATGGTTCCTCTATAAAATAATATCATAATAAATCCAGACAATAACCCGCTGCCGCAGGCGAAGATCTTATTTATTTAAGTACGGTTCCTCCACGAAATACATCTAATGAATCCCCAGCAACCCGGGTTCCACCCACCTTCGAAATTATTTGCGTCCCTTCAACGTAAGTCTTTCTATCGGCCCGCATCCCGACACGGTCATCAGTTTTAAAATTAACAAATCATATCGATCATGAGTCACATTTGCACAGCATGGAAAATGGCTGGAACCCATGAGGCTCTACAGCTCGACCTCTTTCTCTCCCCCCCATGCCACCCTTGACTCGACAGGACACCCTCGCAAGTGTCCGCAGTTGGTGGTCGGATAGCAACTCGCTGCTCCGATACGGACCTACGATCAACCTTCATGCGGCGGCAAAGCCGCTGATGAAGTTGATGTATCACCGCCAGGCAAAGGAATTCATCAGGAAGAATAGATACAGTCGGCTTTCGACAGAGGTGTTGGAAATATACATGTCATACTTTCCGTAGGTGTTTATGTTTTATTGTGTGAGCTTGTTGACCTATGGCTCTAGGTGGGACTTTGTCTCGTGGTCGACAAAGGTCGCTATTCTGCAGGAGTTGAACTACAGAATTTATTTATCCGAGAATAACGCGCAAGCAGTGGTGGATTCACCTGTTTTCCCATTCATCTGGGAAATGCTTGGGTCACCAGACCCTTTGGCAAGGAGATTATCATGCAACTTATTAGACAGCCTGGCAAAGCACGAGTGCACCATACCACCAATCTTGGAGATGGGAGGCTGTGAACAACTTGTGGCTCTCCTGGAGTGAGTGTGGTACATATCCTTTTTAATACAGATTTTCATTTAATGTGAATCAGTGACCAAAATGATCATGTCGTTTGGGAGGCCCTGTTCACATTGAACACGATTGCACGTTGGTTGGAGGGAGCACAGGCTATGGTCGATGCAAAGGTGCAGGACCACATCTTGAAATTACTCAAACCACAGGATGTGTTGGTCACGGGTTGGACGGTCCAGACCTGTATGCTCGTGAGAGAGCTGGCTGGCCATGAGCCCATTGTGCCAGCCATTTTGGAGTTGAATCTGTTGAAGCAGCTTGTTGTACTTGCAAGGTGAGTCACTGGATCAGACATCTGGTAGGAAACTCAATGTTGAAACCCCGTGTTGCAGGAGAGACAGGTGGAATGCAATCAATGCCCTCCACGCAATTAGCCAATGGCCGGAAGGCGTCGCAGCTCTTGCAGACCTGGATGTATTTGAGGCACTTCAGCACCTAAATTTTACTTACTATGAACTACACGAACTCCGGTGCAATATTACTCGGTACAAGGTGGCGAGAAACCCAGACTCTGTGCCCGAGGGAGTTGATTCATGACAGAGACATAATATATATTTGTAAAACAAGTCTGTATCACAATCATTTAAATTTATTACGAGAATCTGACCTGGAGGTAGTACCTGTGCCAGAGCCAAGAACCCCATTGAGAAAATTTGAACCAATTTTTTATATGGTGCTACTGCGAGTCCACCTTCCTCCTGTAATGGTCCAATGACTCCAGGTTATTATGCCTGGTAGAACAACGAAATATAGATGGGAGGATATGAGGGCAAGCATATATTTTTGTCTCGAAACTTATGTTCTCATTGTCTTTGTGAAGCGTGAAGAAAAATTTAGATTTGCATGGTCACTGGAAAAATTAAATGCTGCTCTAGTTGCGCTTAGCTTGATCAACAGGTCACTCACCGAACTTGCACCCCACTTGTTCAACTTGTTGGAGAATCCATTACAATAGATTCCGGGAGGTTTCACTTACAAAAAATGATTACAATTTGTGAATTAGTACTTCGAACTGCACGGGCACTTGGATTGTCTGACCCAACCATCCAAGGTGAACATTCGAAGATTCGACATGATACGTCAGTCCAATTACAAGTTTCGGCCTGAAATCCTTGAGATTGCAGGGGAAAATGGTATGACATCAGGAGTGCAAAGATGAAAATGCATGGGTCCCATTCTGCCCAAATGTGCTTTAAAAACAGCCAAAAATGGGCCAAAATCGCGCATTTGCACGCGTCATATTAGGGTGTTTCAGACATCCCAATTTGAGGTCCAACTTCGGCCCCAACTTCGCTTGAAATTGGAACTCGAAATATTTCGAGCGAAGTTGGGTGTTGAGTCATGGTACTTCAAGTCCCAACTTCCCCGAACCTATTTGGGGCAGCCGTTCTGCATCCCGGGACAAAAACATATCAGGTTGAGTCTTGAGTTGCGGACGAAGTTGGGGCCCGAGTTGGGATAAAAGAGGATATGCTCTAATATATTATTATTATTGGACTAATGGACTTTGAATATCGGAGGTAAAAATTTAAAGGGCCACATGTACTGCAACGACAGCGCGACTGATTAATCCAATGCTTGGATTGCGCGCTTTCGCTTCCGGTTTACAACTAGGGAGCACTGCGTCCTTAGAATATTAATCAATAATCCGCGGCTTGGAATGGGTTGAGACCAGATAAAAATGATCCAGGTCTTGGCCAAATCCCAATGGCCTCGTGTCTTCTCCCAGTGGAGGCATGGATCCCCGGCTTGAGAGCCGTACCCTTCAGCGCTTCAACTTGACATTACTCTGCTCGGATTTCTTCAGGTAACAGTGACTATTTCTTGCTTCAACTTACCGCTATACACTAAGTCATCAAAAGTAATGACCGATCGGTTTTCAGACCATATCTCAACATTGAGACAACATTTTTAGTTCAAACAAAGTGTAGAATCATGGAGAAGGATCCTACGGACCGTTCTGCAATAACGATGAGATCAAAATATACTGATGCGCCATCATTCTGGGCCAAATACGGAAAAAACCGAAAAAATCGGATTTTCAACTTGTGCTAGGAATTTTTTGAGCACAAACCAAACCTGTCAGATTGTAGTGCAGGATGTTCTCTACCATCCTACATCTTGAATTGTGCAAAAATATACAGGGGTTGGGGAGATATGTGGCCCGCAAAATGGCAACAAATGGCCAAAAACAGCTGAATCCACCAAAAACAGCCAAAAATGTACGAAAGTGATCATTTTGCGGGCCACATATCTCCCCAACCCCTGTATATTTTTGCACAACTCAAAATGTCGGATGGTAGAGAACATCCTGAACTACAATCTGACAGGTTCGGTTTGTGCTCAAAAAAATCCTAGCACAAGTTGAAAATCCGATTTTTTCGGTTTTTTCCGTGTTTGGCCCAGAATGATGGCGCATCAGTATATTTTGATCTCATCGTTATTGCAGAACGGTCCGTAGGATCCTTCTCCATGATTCTACACTTTGTTTGAACTAAAAATGTTGTCTCAATGTTGAGATATGGTCTGAAAACCGATCGGTCATTACTTTTGATGACTTAGTGTAAATTTAGGTTCCAAATCTGCATTCTACCCGGCTCCTAATATTTTTTCTGTCGCCTTTGCTGAATTTCAGGTTCCACGGCAAGATCCTCCCCTGCCTCCAGGTGCATCTCAGATGCTGCCTCTTCTGCCCTTCACCAGCGCTGGAGGTGCATTGAGAGATATTTTCCAGCTCATTCAGGAATAACTTTACTTCTTGTCATCTGGAAATGTCGCCGCAATAAGGTGAAGTACCGAGTTCCTCGAGATCTGGGTCTCCATCTAGTGAATCCACATACCAAGTTGAGAGACTCCTGTCGACTCGGCGACACGATCCGAAACGCCGCACATGCAACAACTTCTCTCTTGTCGCTCGCCATTGGAATTTATTGTTGATTTTGACCGCTTCTCCACTCTCTCGCACTCGCTACCTGGTCCTCGCGTAGCCATAGAAGGACAGAAGCAGCTCAAGTTTGTCCTCTTTATCTTTTTGCCAGACCAATTCTTTTGGAAACTGTATATGCATGCCAACCTTACTCTGGTGCGCCGTACACTTTTGGTGACTGGGCTTTATCTGGCTCCCGCCCGAATGAATCCAGGACATCTCATCCTCGCTGTCCATGACACCAAGAACAGAATGCAACCAAGAACAACATGATCGCAGAAACAAGTTTCGCAGGATCATTGGAAGTACTACGGGAGGTTGATATGCCAGATTAGCGCGAAGTGGTTTGGAGAGACCATATTGCTGCTCACATTACTTAAGAAGATCACAAAACTTCCGCCTCCACATCCAGGTGTGCCTCAAATTTTCCCGCATTCAACTGAACAAGTACTATCCAGACTAATTTTGTAATGCAAAATGTCTTAGAAGTGCAAATCCTATTCACCTGTGCTCAATTCTGACTTCGGAAGTGGTTCAAATATTACAGTAATGAGACCTATGGATCGGTACCATTGTAATATAATTTTTTTCTGACAAGAGTCCGTTTGAAACTGGTTGAGAATTGGGCGCGAAGTGCGATGGGTTTGCACTGCGATCCCCATCACCGCCCTCCTGTTCGGTAGCTCAACCATTTGATTCCAGCTCGGTTGTTTGGAGGCAGTCTAGGACTGGACATGTGTCGGTTTCATTCCGGAGCTTCCGAGGATGAATGGATGAGAAACCAGCCCACCCGAGGGCATTTCGCACTTCTAAGGCATTTTGCATTGCATGAGTTAGTCAGTGTATTTTTCGTTCTATCGCATACAGCACGCTGACCCCTCCCTGGCGCATGCCCCGTGCCCATTGCAACGGGTATATAAACACCCACGCAGGCGATCCGCTGCACCCGCGCCTGTGGCCCATCCTACATCCATGACATCCCATATTCTCAGCACATCCGCATCTCCGGGACGGAATTGCAAGGAACATTCGAGAGATGGAATAGAGGGGTATATGTGTACTACTATCCTACCCTCGGAGCGGAGTGTGTAGGTGGAAGAGAGCATACCCATCCTGTCCGGGTGCGAGAGAAAGGAAGAAAACCAGCGGGGTGCGAGTGCGAGCTTCTCTATGGCCCGTTCACGATGGCGCCTCGAGCAATCCGAAGCCAAACAGGGAATGGAAGAGCAGGGAGAAAGAGAGAAAACAGGATGGAAGAAAGTCGAGAAATGGGGAGACAAGGAAGGAAACTCACGTTGCGATGTGCTGGATAATAAGAGAAGAAAACAGGTGTCAGTAAGCGACGATTCTCGCGGGTAGAGAAACAGAACAGAGAGGAGATAAGAAACGAAAGCATAATATAAAGATAAAGGCATGCGAACGCAATAAGATAACACAGGAATGGAACCACAAACGGAGACAGAATGCACGAAGTGATCAATCGGATGTCGAATGTAACTTCGATGAGGAGGACACAATGTCTAAGAACTAAGACGTCGACGCATGAGTGGATGAATGAACCGTGCACGCGATCGGGATGCAGAGCACGGCCATAGCCTGCCAATCGTCTCGTACAGCGGACGATGGAGAGCGAGTGAGAATGAGGAGAAGGTGCTCGCAATGCAGCAGTGTGAAGACCACAAAAAGATGGAGCAGGCGCGCTCAGTGCGATGCTCGGGTTGTGCGGACAGCATGCAGATAACAGGTGTCGTGTCCTCGTCGAAACGACACTACCTTGCACCCGCTCGTGTGGATACACAGCAAGTGCCAGGATGCCCATGCCCATCCATGGCCTAAACGAGCATAAAATATGCCCGGCCTCGCGTCCGTTCCGTGAGGCAAGCGAGATCGAAGATGTCGGTAAGAGTGGTGCGTGTCGGTAAGAGTGGTGCGTGGCCGGTGATGCAGAACTGCAAAAGCTAGTAGCCCAGAGCGATGCGCGCCGTCACGATGTACGCAGACGCGCACCTATCATCGTAGCAGATATGATACATAGCAAGACTGCGAGGCCAAGAGGAGGGGAGGAAAGTAACGCAGAAGAATGACTCACATCTCGCTCTCCTCTCGCCTTTTTCCCTCTTTCCACATTCCCATTTGCATTCCTGTTCCCTATCTCCCCGGGCCTCCCGCTCGCAATCACCTGCCCTCATATGCTCGGGTGCGCCGGGACCGGTCCGCTTCTGTTGTGGACGCGGGTGCCGGTCATGCGAGTGGTGGTGGGGCGGCATGCTGGCAAAGGCGGGCATTGATAGTGATTGGGCTGATTCGAATTTGGGGTGGGGACAGTATGCCTGCAGACTCGGTAGCCTGTGTTCGGGCGTAATGATGGCCAAAGACGCCTGGGCAGCGTGCTGCTAGGCCCAGCGGGCGGTCCATCCAAAGAGAGGCGAAGTGGAAGATGTGAGTAGAACAAACGAGCGGCAATCTAAACATCGCCGGCAATGACGTCACTTGAGAAACGTCACTTCCGCCTCGACGACATCAACCAGATTCAACTCGAGTTTTCAGCCATGCTGGTGTCATGTTCCAACTCGAATGCCTCACCGGAAACTTTTCTGGCATACTTACCGACATAATGAAGCTCTCTAGTCTCATCTTCGCGACCGTCACCACTGGCACGACGCTGCCCGCTGCATGATACCAATCTCTCTCTTTCTCGTCCTCTCAGAGTCTCACTCGCCCTGCTGCGCGGCCCCACCACACCAATCTTATTCCAGAAATCCTGCTCTCTCCCTGCCACTTAGATTCGTTGCTGACTGGGTACGTACCCAATTCCTGGGCTGTGCAGCGCCCAATGCTATCCACTGTGCAGGAAGTCTGTGCCATGTTCAAGGAGTTGAATTTAGCCTTTCCAAACACAAGGGTGCCACTCCATGCTTCAGGCCTCTGCTATTCCTGTACCTATGTACCTGTACGGCCAATATTAATCCCCGTCCCTACTCGTCTTCTTTCTTTCACATCCCCGCAGCTCCCTTCCCTTTCCAACCCGACTACACCTATCTCGGACTCGAATGAAAATCTAGCTGTATGACTGGATCCCCCTCACGTCTCCCATGGCCATTTCCTTCTCCAATCGTAGGCTGTACTCTGAGCTGTAACTGCCCTATCAACGCGTGTTCCTGTTCCCGCTCTTCCTCTCAGTCTCGTACACGCTCTAGCCAGCCAAACCCGAACAATATATCAAGCACATCCCGTTCTAAACCTCTTGTAAACGAACCGTGAATCCGAATCCAAGGCGAAGGATATTACGAGCTCCCCATTCCCAAAGCGCGACTCTGCTCTTGAGATTGACTCACCTCAAGTCCGAGCTCTATAAATCTCTCATATGGTTTCGACCCGGACATGGCCGTAGCACACGTGTCCCATGCCTTACAGTGCCCACCGCTGCTGTTCCTTCTCCCTCGCAAGCTGTAGGTACCCCTATCAATACCGTCCGGTTTCCGGTTTCCTTTCCGCCCTTCGTCTTCTCTCATCTGGTTTACATAGCACCTTCTCTATGCTCTAGAAATTTACAACCAGAGTTCGAACAATGTCCCGGCAACGGGAAACACACGGCGCTCTGGATCTAACATACTGTAGACGAGCGGCGCATCCAAGTCAAGAAATGCATTTCTACTGAAACTTCGGACTCAACCTTGACTGATTTCGGATCTGAATCCCAACCCCAAACAAATCATGTCGTATATTGACGGCGAGAGCGGAGGGCTCGCGCTTGAGTCCATCGGTCAGTTGCGACATTTGACTCTGCTCTCCAAATCAATTAATTCAACTTCAAGAATTGCCTCCAAGTGGGTCTTACACCAAATGTCCGGTAGTTATACCTGGGGACGAATATACCTTCCAATCAAGCCTTCGCTCCGTCGACATTTGAACTCGGACTTGAATTCAATCTCGTCTCACATGCCCCATAAATTTCAACCAACCGAATCCCGGGCCTAGGATTTAAAAAATAATTCCTCGTCCCCGAATAACTTCAAATTCAAAAAGCAGGGAACTGGTGCTTTTATGCACAGTATGCGTATGTACAGGATATGCATGGTTTGAATTCAAATTCGGATTCGGATTCCAGATCTGATTCCGAGTTCAGATTTGCCTGTTTTGTTCTCTCCACACCCACTCGCTACTGGTATGTATCGACTCGGAATACACGCGCTATGAAGCTACCTAGCTTAGGTTGAAATTCAACAACCTCAGGCTGTAGGGTGAAATTCATCGACCTGACTTTAGGTAAAAATTCAACCTCAGGCTGAGCCCAGATGAATTGCATCGGCTAAAATTTCAGAGGCAATGGCCGGGTAGGATTTCGAGATTAATATTCCATCCTCACAAAACCCTAGCATTGTAGCCGAAATTTTTTCTCCACGGAAAACTTCAGAGGGCGGATGTCCCGGTGTTCTTATACATATGTATGCGCAGACTCTGATTTTGAGCTCAGCCCTGTCCATGGACTTGCGCTATGAATAAATTAATGGCTTCTCCCGTCTGTCCACGTTTTGAGTTGATGATCTCAACCTGGGCCGATATATATATATCTGATCAGCGAAATATTATGTATTTTGCTCAGGTATAAGTAGCAGTGTCGAGCTTGCGATGAAGCATAGTGGTAGCGCCCACTCAGCTTCAAGTTTAAGTTGTATTTATCCAAGTCTCACTTGTTGGAATACATAACTCTTACTGGAGATATATTTTCCAGCTGAATGGAGCTCATTCATTCGAGTCGGGAATTGGTCGGCTTCTTATGTGGCAAAACACCGAGTTCATCAAGAGTTGTGGTATCTATTGTTGAATCTATATAGTATGAGGAGATTCCGTTTGGAACTGGCTCAGAATTGGGCCACAAAGTGCGAAGGTTTTGATGCACTGGCTCTATGATTCCCCATCAAACCGCCTTCCCGTTCGGTAGCTCGAAATCATTCAATTCCTGCTCAATTTTTGTCATTCTTCGGAAGTATTCTGGGACTAAATACATGTCGGTTTCATTTTCGGAGGTTCCGAGGATGAACAGATGAAAAATGAGCGCGCGCGAGGGCATTTTGCACTTGCATTATAAGTTAGTCATATTAATTCTTTTGGATTACCGCATTTGGATATGTACTACTCATCTCCCCGTGCACAGCGACACCGATACTTCCCTTGCGCATATGAAATGCCCCTTGCACCGGACGCCTAAACACCCACACGGGGGACTGCACCCGCGCCTGCGTCCCATCTCATCCGCACCTCTGTTTCCCTTTCTGCCTATACATCCACGTCTCCGGGACGAAGTCGCGAGGCACCCTCGTCTGCGTGACTGGAGTCGGAGACGCAGATTGGGGGAGGATTTAAGGACCGAGGCCCGGAGATGTATACCACCCCGCCCTCGGTGGAGATCCTATCCTCCTCCCATCCTGTCCCATCCCGTCGCGGCCAATTCCAAGCCCAAGGGCAAGAAAGCCGAAACGCAGCCCGTTCGCAGGACCACACCTCGAGCAAGCAATCCAAAGCCAACGCCTCGCTCCCTCCCTCGAAACGGAAGAACCCCCCACAAAAAGAAAAAAAATAGGAAAGAAATCCGATGCAAGAACACCCAAATAAAGCCGACGAGAGAAGGGAAGGAAGACTCACGTTGCGGTCCCCAACTGCTGCTGTATAAGAAACAGAAACAAAAAAAGGGTGTGTACAGCATCACGATCCTCGCGGTCGAAACAAAGAGGGGATAAGAAAAGGAAGGGAAAGCATAACATAAGGGTATGAGACAAGAAAGAAAGGAACCACGAAGCACGAAGCAAGCAAGCATGCTCGGTGTTCGGGCAGCGGGGGAGCTCGTCATTCACACGTACTGCGGGGATAGACGAGCGCGTGCTCCTGCGAGAGCACAACCACTCCTCACACGTCCTGCAAGAGGACATGCGCAGTGTGAGCCGAGCGGGGCGTCTTGTTCCCTATCAGGGAACACCAGCCACACGCCGAACAGCACGACAAGTCAGGAATAGACGAAGTGGAGCCCAGTATGGTACTCGCGTGGCTCGCCCCAATTGAGCGCTTCGCAGAGCAGAGCACAGACACCAACCCACGTCCAGCGTCCTCGAAAATACGACGCCGCCGCGAGACTGTATCCCGCACGACACATTCTGCGAGATTAGAGTCTGAGCTGAACTGAGCCCGTACAGCAGACGAAGTTCAGCGCCTCGATTTACACCCGCCCACGTCCTGCGTCCTCGAGAATACGACTTCGAGATTAGAGACTGAGCTGAGGTGGAACGCCCACACGCCGCTCGTGCCGTCCAGCACCTTGACGCTTCCCACGAAGCACCCTCGAGCCCATCGCTCGCTCGTCGGGCGTGGCGCGTATACACAACGAGCGCCACGACACCCCAGCCGACCTCGCTTTCGCTTCCCCCAGGCGAAGCGAGATAAACGAAGCGAGATCAAGGACGAATGACGTCGGTGGGGGTGGGTGGTGGAGACAGCCCGCCCAGTAGACGAAAAGAAGTGGGACAGGGAACCAGAGATGCTCGATAGTGTACTGTAATCGATACGCATATACTGATGCGCCTCCAACGACGCCAACCGCGTGAGCATATGCACAGAACGCAGAGACGCAGTCGTAGCAGCTATAATGGACAACCAGCCCATCCAAGGAGAGCAGAGAAACCAGGAAAAAGAAGAAAAATAGAATAGAAAATAAAGCAGAAGAAGGAAGGAAGGAAACACGCACATCTCGCCCAAGGTAACTCGCTCTCCTCGTCCTCCTCCCCGATCCCATTCGCATTCCCCAGTTCACCCGCCCTCCCGCTCGGCCCCCCACCAATCCCCCCGCCCTCCACAACCGTTGGGCTCTCAAACTCAAAATTCATACCCAGCCCCTCCCCACCGCGGATAGCCAGACTCAGCGCGGGGGGGTCCCGATTGAAGGGACGCATGCGCATAATGTAGTGGTGGCGTAGGCGACGCCGAGCGCCTCCACTGATGCTGTCTCTGCTGGGGCGACCTGCGCGTCCGTGGGTTGGTGTGGCGCGGGCGTGGGGACGTCTGGCTGGTACGAAGGGCGGAGGCTCAGTGCCCGTACACTCGCCGGTCCGCCTGGATATCCGCCGCCGTTGCCATAATGCGGCGCACACTGCTACAGTTGTGGGTGCGGGGGGTATGCGTGCGGGTGCGGGTGTGGATGGGTGGTACGGTGGCGCGGGCGGGCGCTGGTATTGATTCGGGTGTGAGTGGTGTCCTTGTGGATTTGGATTTGCGTGAGCGGCGTACGGGCCTTGGGGCGGTTGTGGGGACGGGCCGGTGCGGGGGGCGGGACAGCGGCCGAATGTGTCTTCGTAGGCAGCATGGCGCTCGGGGCCGGGCGGTCGATCCATCCAAGACGAGACGAAGAAGATGTGAGCGACAAGCGGCAATCTACAATAATGCCGGCAAACTCTACAGACGTCACTCTGTCACTCACTGTCACTTTCAATCCTTCATGTCCACCTCAATGTTTCAACCCGCTCGCAGAGTACACTTTTCTCTATCTAGTACACCGTCAAATGTAAGTCTCATTGGCCCAATATGGTTATGAATATCGCCACTTGAAACGGTCTCGGATACTGATAATGAACCTCTCGTACATGTCTCATTTCTTCGGCAGCTTCCTGAGTTATCATGTTCAATTCCGACACTGCCCGTTATGATACCAATCTCTGCTTTGCCTCTCACTCGTCCCTTGCACTATCCCAGCCCACTAAGGTTTTATTGTAGAAATACTTTTGTCTAGGCCTGGACTCGGTCCTTTTGGTTTTGGTACACATTTGCTGAGCTGTGCGGTGCCGAATGCCATCCACATTGATGTCTCTGGTTTATTTACAGACTCCAAGACTCGAAACAACGGACTTACCTTTCGAAACACAACCCCGCAACTCAACTCGACTCTACCACACACCTATCCCATCTCAGCTATCCATCCAATCCAATATCAAACATCGCCTTGCCAACCTCGGACGCATTCCCTTACCCACCTGCGGATCTGCCCGTATTGTACATTTATCATGTCATAACACACTTCTTCGGTCTTTCACACCTGCAGCTCCCTTCCCTTCCCAACCACACCTAAATCGGACTCGAGCGAAAATATAGCTGTACGACGTGGATGGGAACGTGGTATACATCTCCCACGCCTCACCGCGCACTGCCGTTATTAGGCTGTATATGTAGCTGCCCCTATCAACCCACTGGACCAGTAGCTGTTGAATATTGCCCAAGATTCAGCCATAAATTTTTAAACCCACCAAAAATAATCGACCGGCAGCTCTGAGATATGAACCAGCAGACAGAGATATTAATTCTATAAAATAATATCATAATAAATCCCGACACTAACAGCTCTGAGATCGGAATCCACAGGCGAAGATCTTATTCAAGTACGGTCCTCTACAAAATACATGTAATATTATAAGAAATCCCCAGCAAACCGGGTTCCACTTCTACCTTTGAAATTGAATAATTATGTACCTCCAAGTTTTTCTGTCGGCCCGCATCCCGACATGGTCATCGGTTGAAAATTACATAACAAATCATATCGCTCATCATAAGTCGATTTGCACATGGCTGGAACCCACGAGGCTCTAGTGTAGACTGGGGTAGAGCTGGAGCTGTCTGATTTTCCAACAACTATGGTTGTCGTAATGTTAAATGGAGAGTGCAACATTTTGAGACATAAAGGATCCCAGGAGTGTTCAAAGAAGCTATTCTATTAATTGGTCCCCATCCCACGAGTGTCAGTTCAAAATAACAAATGGTCATGAGTGCCAAAACATCGCATTTGCACAGCATGCAAAACAGCTCCACGAGGCTCTACAACCCTCCCTCTTTCTTCTCCCCCCCATGCCGCCCTTAACTCGAACGGACACCCGCGCGAGCATATTCAGTTGGTGGTCGGATAGCAACTCGTTGGTCCGGTCCGGTCCGACGATCAACCTTCATGCGGCGGCAAAGCCGCTGATAAAATTGATGTATCACCGCCAGGCAAAGGAAGTCATCAAAAAGAACAAAGGCAGCCTGCTTTCGACAGAGCTGTTGGAGATATATGCATCATATCTTCCGTAGGTGTTGATGTTTTATTGTGTGAGCTCATTGACCAATCGCTGTAGGTGGGACTATGTTGCATGGGAGACAAAGCTTATCATTCTGAACGAGTTGGGCAACAGATCTGTTATATCCAAGGGTGATGCGCAAGCCGTGGTGGATTCACCTGTTTTCCATTATTACATCTGGGAAATGTTTGGATCACCAGACCCTGCAGCACGGGTTTCATTATGCTGGCTATTGTACAGACTGACACATCATGAGTACACCATACAACACATCTTAGAGTTGAAGGGCTGTGAGCGACTTGCGGCTCTCCTGGAGTGAGTGTGGTACATATCCTTTTTTACCATAGATCTTCATTTAATGTGAATCAGTGACCGAGATGAATATGTGGTTCACTGGACCACTTGTGCATTAGCTATGATTGCACATTGGTTAGAGGGAGCACAGGCTATGGTCGATGCAAAGGTGCAGGACCACATCATGAAATTATTCAAACCACAGAGCACAGAGGTCATGGATGGGACCTGCTGGCTCATGAGAGAGCTGGCTGGCCATGAGTCCACTGTGCCAGCCATTTTGGAGTTGAATCTGCTGAAGCAGCTTGTGGTACTCGCAGGGTGAGTCATTGGATCAGACATATACCATCTTGTAGGAAACTCGATGTTGAAACCGTTGCAGGACAGGCCACTGGCACGCAATCTCTGCTGTCCACGCAATTAGTCAGAGGCCGGCTGGTGTCGCAGCTCTTGCAGACATAGATGCATTTGAGGAGCTTCGGCATCTGCCCAAGAAAGAGACTTCTGTAGATCGAATTCGAGAGCTACACACAATCCTCGACAATATTACTCAGCACAAGGCAGGAAAGCCAGACTCTGCGAACGAGGGAAGAAGTGCGGCCGCAATGAGGCACGGAACCACCCAGTTCCTCGAGATCTAGGTCTCCATCTACTGCTGTTGAATCCCCATAGTATGTTCAATGCTGAAATTTCCATTGCCTCGGCGAAACGGTCCCGCACATGCAACAACTTCTTTCTTGCCACACTCGCCATTGGAAGCCCATTGTTGATTTTCACCGATTCACACCGCTCTCTCACTACCTGGTCCTTGTGTAGCAAGGAAAGTACTGGGGCAGCTCAAGTTTCTCCTCTTTAGCTTTTTATAGGACCAATTCTTCTCGAAACTGCCCGGGCTCGACCTGGCTATGCGATACATATACCCCGAATGAATCCAGCTCATATTCTAATATTATTGGAAATACTACAGGAGCTTGATAATACGACGCTTGAGCTTGAGCACTTGGACGGCATCGTTCTCTATGCTGGCATTAACTTTGTGCGCTCGTAAGGCGTATCATTGGTCCCATTGCGGAACTCCTCCCTCAACATCCAGGCATCCCTTAAATTTCCCCGCGTCTACCGATCACTGGCTTCGAAGATCTGAAGGTACGTATCGAACAACTACAACTAGTTTTTGCAATGCAAAATTTCTTCGAGGTACAAAACACCTTCGGTTAGAATTCTGACCCGTTTGCCTTCAGAAGTGGTTCAAATGAAAGTTATGGATCTCTAGGATTAGAATATAAAAAAGTTTGAGGAGATTCCGTTTGGAACTGGTTGAGAATTGGGCCTCAATGCACTCAAACCGCCCTCCCGTTTAGTGGCTCAAAACCATTTACATAATTCCTGTTCATTCTTTGGAGGTAGTCTATAACTAAATATGTGTCGGGTTCATTCCGGACATTCCAAGGATGATGGATGAGAAGCGAGCCCACGACGAGGGCATTTCGCAGTTCCAAGACATGTTACATTGCACAAGCTAGTCATTTAATTAATTTTTTGGCTCTGTCACATACAGCACGCCGACCCCTCCCTGGCGCATGCCCCGTGCCCATTGCGATAAACACCCACGCCTGTGTCCTATCCTACATCCATCTATGCATCTGACATCCCATATTCCCAGCACATCCACGTCTCCGGGACGGAATTGCGAGTAACATTCCAGAGACGGAACAGAGGGGTATATGTGTACCATACCACCATCGGAACGGAGTGCGTACGTGTAAGAGAGCATACCCATCTCGTCCCGGTGCGAGAGAGGCAGAAGAGCAGCGGGGTGCGAGCGCGAGTTCCTCTACGGCCCGTTCGCGATAGCGCCTCGAGCAATCCAAAGCCGAACAGGGAACGGAAGAGCAGAAAGGAAGAGAGAAGAAAACAGGATGGAAGAAAGTCGAGAGAACGGGAGACAAGGAAGGAAACTCACGTTGCGATATGCTGGATAATAAGAGAGGAAAAAACAGGTGTCAGTAACCGACGATCCTCGCGGGTAGAGAAACAGAATAGAGATGAGAGTAGAAACGAAAGCATAACATGAATAAATGCACGAAGATAACACAATGGAACCACAGACGGAGACAGAATGCACGAAGCCATCAATCGAATATCGAATCCTGTGCTCTCCACACCCACTCGCTACTGGTATGTATCGACTCGCAACAAATTAATAGCCTGCTTTATCCATTCCCTGATGGTGACTCTTCAAGTTGTCCCCGGACCCCGGACTACACGCGCTATGAAGCTACCTAGCTTAGCTTAGGTTGCAATTCAACAACCTCAGGAACTGGCTGAGAATTGGGCCCGAATGTTGCGATGATTCCCCATCAAACCACCCTCCTGTTCGATAGCTCGAAACTATTCAATTTCTGCTCGATTTTTCTCACTCTTTGGAGGTGGTCTAGGACTAAATACATGTCGGTTTCATTTCCGGAGGGTCCGAGGACGAACGGATGAGAACTGAGCGCGCGCCAGGGCATTTTGCACTTGCATTGCAAGTCAGTTATTAAATTCTTTGGATTACCGCATTTAGATATGTACTACCATCTCCCCGTGCACAGCACGCTGATCCCTCCCTTGCGCATGCAAAATTCTCCTTGCACCAGACACCTAAACACCCATGCGGGCGATCCACCACAGGCACCGCACCCACGCCCACGCCTGTGTCCCACCTACACCCATCCACACCTCTGTTTTCCCTTTCTGCCTGTACATCCACGTCTCCAGGACGGACACACCCCCGTGTGAGTGACCGGGTTCCACTCCTACCTTTGAAATTAAATAAGTATGTACCGCCAACATCGAAGTCTTTCTATCGGCCCGCATTCCGGCACGGGCATCAGTCCAAAATTAAAAAATCATATCGATCATAAGTCACATTTGCACAGCATGCCAAATGGCTAGAACCCACGAGACTCCCTCTTTCACCTTCCCTTCCATGCCGCCCTTGACTCGACAAGACACCTGCACTAGTCTACGCAGTTGGTGATCAGATAGCAACTCGTTACTCCGATACGGTCCAACGATCAACCTTCATGCGGTGGCAAAGCCGTTGATGAAGTTGATGTATCACCGCCAGGCAAAGGATTTCATCAAAGAAAATCGAGGCAGCCCGCTTTCGACCGAGATGGTGGAGACATACATGTCGTATCTTCCGCAGGTGTTGATCTTTTATTGTGTGAGCTCGTTGACCAATGGCTGTAGGTGGGATTATGTCTTGGTGGCAACAAAGGTCACTATTCTGGGGGAGTTGGCTTACAGAATTTATGTATCCGAGGATGATGCACAAGTGGTGGTGGATTCACCTGTTTTCCATTACATCTGGGAAAACCTTGGGTCACCAGACCCTATGGCAAGGAGGTCATCATGCAACTTACTAGACAGCCTGGCAAAGCACGAGTGCACCATACCACACATCTTAGAGATGAGGGGCTGTGAACGACTTGTGGCTCTCCTGGAGTGAGTGTGATACATATCCTTTTTAACATAGATTTTCATTTAATGTGAAGCAGTGACCGGGATGATATTATTTACTGGGCCACTCGTGCATTAGCTACGATTGCAAAGTGGTTGGAGGGAGCACAGGCTATGGTCGATGCAAAGGTGCAGGACCACATCTTGAAATTACTCAACTCCCATCCGTTGGTCACCTGCTGGCTTGTGGAAAAGCTAGCTAGTCATGAACCCATTGTGCTGGCCATTTTGGACTTGAATCTTTTGAAGCAGCTTGTGGTACTTGCAGGGTGAGTTATTGGATCAGACACATTATCTTGTAGGAAACTCAATGTTGAACCCCTGTGTTCCAGGGAGGACTACGAGTTGGCAACTGATGCACTCCATGCAATTAGTCAATGGCCAGATGGTGTTGCAGCTCTTACAGACTTGGATGTATTTGAGGAGCTTTGGCCAAGGAGACTTCTGTAGATCAAACTCAAAAGCTATGCACAATCCTCGATAACATTGCTCAGTACAAGGCGGGAAATCCAGGCTCTGTGCCCGAGGGAGTTGATTCATGACAGAAACATAATATATTTGTAACACAAGTCCGCATCGCAATCATTTAAATTTATTTGCTTTGGGTAACACAGGAATCTGAACTGGAGGTAATACCTGTGCCAAAACAAAGAACCCTGCTCCGTAAATTTGAACCAAGAGTGTTATGGTGCTACTGCAAGGCTGCCTTCCTCCGGTAATTAGTCTTGAATGAGTTCAATGACTCTGGCTTCTTACACCTGGTATAATAGCAAACAGAGAGGCCATAAGGATAGAGTCTGAAGCAGCTCAAGTTTCTCCTCATTATCTTTTTACTGCACCACTTCTTGAACCGGTGGTTGCGGACCTGACTCAGATGCGCCGTACATTTTTGGTGATTAGGCTCGACCTGGCTACACAATACTTACATATTGCCCGAATGAATCCAGCATATGCTGCATATCTCATTCTCGCTGTCTGCGACCTCAAGAAATGGAATGCAACGCGAATGCAACCAAGGACAACATCATCGTAGAAACGAGTTTCGCAGCGGCAGAATTATAATATCACTGGAAGTACCAAGGGAGCTTGATATGCCAGATTTTGGCGTGAAGTGGTTTGTAGTAGGGATGCACACCGTTGCCGTATTTATGGGTGAGACGGGAGTCCGCGCCATTCTCGTCACTTCGTTACTTCGCTTAGCACTGCGAAAGTTCGTAACTTTGATGGGAATTCGTGAAAGTTCGTGAGTTTGATGGCTTTCTGTGAAAGTTCGTGAGTTGGTATTCCAACCTTGTCAAACGGCGACTCCTCGGCACATCACAGAGTGATGTGCATCAACAGCTTGCCGAGGTTGGCCGGTTAGGTTCCGGTTAGCTAGTTAGGGGTTGGAGGTTAGAAGTTTGGGTTAGGGGGTTACGGTTAGAGGTTAGAGGTTAGTGGTTAGTGGTTAGAGGTTAGAGGTTAGCGGTTAGGGTTAGAGGTTAGTGTTAGGCCAGGGTATCAATATAAAAAAAACGGGGGAGAAAGAAATGATGGCCAGATTGATGTGTCTGATTTGTGTGGTTTGTTCACCTCACGAATGTTCGTGGGAATTCACCAAACTGACGAAGTTTCAGAGGTTGCCATCAAAGTGACGAACTTTCGCGAGTTTAAGCGAAGTAACGAAGTGACGAGGGTGACTACTACCCGTGAGACGGTCGCCCGTAAACGACAACGGCCCCGTCCCGTCGAAAGGTTTTGAATTGTATTTTTGCGGGACGGGGACGCCGGCTGGCCTGCCAACCGCCCGCCAACCGTCCATGTCCACCATTTGGCGGCCGTAGACGGTCCTCCTAAATTTTTCGCGTAGAAGCAAGTCTTTCGGGTGTCTTGAGCCTTCTAAATTTCGCCTGTTCGAGTTATAATTCTTTGCGCACTTGATTTCAGGCTTACTGCAATTTTTACAGGTTGAATCTTTCAGATTTGAACCAGGATGTAACTGGATGCAAGGTTCAAATTCACATGAGCAGATCACAGCCTCGACATTCAGGCTCATAACTGACCAGAAAACTGTCGAAGAATGTGGCTTGAGTTCCAAAAATTTCCCAGCAACCTCAAGGCCACGCGCACCTATGGAATAGTTGCTAAAGTTCGGACTAAACAGTGCATCAAACCGCAACCGCATTTTTGCGTACGTCCCCGTCATTTTTAACGTCCCGCACCGTCTTACCCTCCCAGAAATCAATCCGACGGCTTTATTGAAGGGCCGCAACCGTCTAGACTTTTCAAATTGACGGCCTCTAGATCTTTGGGAGAACGAATACAAAGCTTGAGTGCTTGGAGGGCGCCATTCTGAATGCTAGCATTAATTTGTGTTTATAAGACATGCTGTTGCTCGCATTAGTGAAGAAGGAAGACCACAGAATTTCTGCCTCTGCATCCAGGCGCACACACCACACATTTCCCTTCTCTGTATCGTTCCAAAACTATTATTTTTTCGTATGACGCCCCGACACCTCACATTTACCAGTCCCTGTATGCATCGAACAAGTACTACGACTAACTTTGCAATGCTGAATGTCTTGAAGTACAAAACACCTTGGTTGGAATTCTGGCCTGTTTGCCGTCGGAAGTGGCTCAAATATTAATGAGCATGTCCGAAGGTTCGGAGGATGGACGGATGAGAAATGAGCCTGCACGGACATTTCACGCTTCTAAGACATTTTACATTGCACAAGTTAGTCATTGCAATTGATTTTTTTTAGGCTACGACATTTGGATTGGTACGATACTTATACACGTCCTCCCCTTGCACAGCACGCTGATCCCTCCCTGGTGCATGCGCCGTGCACCAGATCAAAAAATCCACACGCTACAGGCACTACACCCGCGCGTCCCATTTACACCTCTGTATGCATCTGTTCCCCATTTCCTATCAATCACATCCCAACACATCCACTCTCCAGGACGGAATTGCGAGGAACATTCCAGAGACGGAATAGAGGGGTAGATGTGTACACTACCCCACCCTCGGAGCGGAGCGCGTACGTGTAAGAGAGTATACCCATCCCGTCGGTGCGAGAGAAAGACAGAAACCAGCGGTGTGCGAGCGCGAGCTTCCCTACGGCCCGTTCGCGATAGTGCTTCGAGCAATCCGAAGCCAAACAGGGAATGGAAGAGCAGGGAGAAAGAGAGAAAACAGGATGGAAGAAAGTCGAGAAATGGGGAGACAAGGAAGGAAACTCAGGTTGCGATGTGCTGGATAATAAGAGAAGAAAACAGGTGTCAGTAAGCGACGATCCTCGCGGGTAGAGAAAAAGAACAGAGAGGAGATAAGAAATGAAAGCATAACATAAAAATAAAGGCTTGCGAACACAATAAGATAGCACATGAACGGAACCGCAGACGGAGACAGAATGCACGAAGCGATCAATCGAATGTCGAATGTAAGTTCGATATGACTGAGGGTGAGGAGGGCGCGACTGAGAACCAAGATGTTGACACATGAGTGGGCGAATGAACCGTGCTCGGGATATGAATGGAGAGTACGACCATGGTACCCTGTTGATCGTCTCGTACAGCGACGACGGAGAACCGAGTGAGAATGAGGAAGGTGCTCGCGATGCAGCAGGGTGAAGAGAACAAAGGATGAAGCAGGCGCGCTCAGTGCGATGCTCGGGTTGTGCGGACAGCATGCAGATAACAGGTGTTGTGTCCTCGTCGAAACGACACTACCTTGCACCCGCTCGTGTGGATACACAGCAAGTGCCAGGATGCCCGTGCCCATCCGTGGCCTAAACGAGCATAAAATATGCCCGGCCTCGCATCCGTTCCGTGAGACAAGCGAGATGGATGATGTCGGCAGGGATAGTGTGTGGCTCACGATGCAGGACCTAGCACGGAGTGCGGAAGCAGTAAAACAAGTAGGAGTGTACCGAGACCAATGCACCATCGCGATGTACGCAGACTCGCACCCGCATTGTCACAGATAGGATGGCTAGCAAGACCAAGAAGATAGAAGAAAAATGACGCATCTCGCCCAAGGCAGCTCGTTCTCCTCGTCGTTTTTTCCCCTCCCTCCACATTCCCATTTGTATTCCCGTTCCCTATCTCCCCGGACCTCCCGCTCACAATCACATGCCCTCATAGGCTCGGGTGCGCCGGTCCCGGTCCGCTTCTGTTGTGGATGCGGGTGTCGGTCATGCGAGTGGTGGTGGGGCGGCATGCTGGCAAAGGCGGGCGTTGATATTGATTGGGCTGATTCGAATTTGGGTGGGGACAGTGTAGACTCGGTAGCCTTCATATGGGCGGAATGACAGCCAAAGACGCCTGGGCAGCGTGCTGCCGGGGCCCAGCGGGCGGTCCATCCAAAGAGAGGCGAAGTGGAAGATGTGCGCCGGCAATGACATCACTTGAGAAACGTCACTTTCGCCTCGCGACGACATCAACCAGATTCAACTCGACTTTTCAGCCGTGCTGGTCTCATGTTCCAGCTTGAATGTGTCACCCAAAACTTTTCTCGCATACTTACTGACATGACATAACAATGCTCTCGTAAAACTTGTCCCATCTCTGCGACAGTCACCACGACGCTGCCAGTGCCAGTGGCCGCTGCATGAACCAATCTCTCGCAGTATCTTTCTTCCTCGTCCTCTCATTGTCTCACTTGCCCCGCTGCGCGACCCCACCACACCAATCTTATTCCAGAAATCTTGCTCTCTCCCTGCCACTTAAATTCGTTGCTTGACTGGGTACGCGATTCCTGGGCTATGCAGTGCCCAATGCTATCCACTGTGCCATATTCAAGGGGTTGAATTAACTGCGCCTTTCCCAACACAACGGCACCACCTCATGCTTCAGGCCTCTGCTCGTCCTGTACATATACCCGTACGACCAATATCAATCCCCGTCCCTACTCGTCTTCTTCTTTCTTTCACATCCCTGCAGCTCCCTTCCCTTTCCAATCCGACTACACCTATCTCGGACTCGAATAAAATGTAGCTGTATGACTGGATCCCCTCACGTCTCCCATGGCAATTCCCTTCTCCACTTGTAGGCTGTAGTCTGCGCTGTAACTGCCCCATCAACGCGCGCTCCCGTTTCCGCTCTTCCTCTCAGTCTTGTACAAAGTACGTCCCGTTCCATATCTACTTGCTGTAGGGTCGAACCGTGAATCCGAATCCGAGTGGAAGGATATTACGAGCTCCCCATTCCCGAAGCCCGACTCTGTTCTTGAGATTGACTTACCTCGAGTCCGAGTCCAACTCTTGTAAGTAAATCTCTCATATGACTTCGACCCGGACGTGGACGTGGCACACGTGTCCCACGCCTCAAAGCGCCCACCGCTACTGTTCCTTTCTCCCTCGCAGCCTGTAGGTACCCTATCAATACCTATCATCTGGGTTCCTGTTTCCTATTTCCTTTTTCCGCTCTTGGTCTCCTTTCGTCTCGTTTACGCATCAGCACCGGCGTCTCTACGCTCTAGACGTTTCAAACCAAAACCCGAACAATCTCCCGGGGATGGGAGAGTCAGTGCTCTGGATCTGACGTACTGTAGACGAGCAGCAAATCCAAGTCAAGACATAAATGCATGCATTTCTACCAAAACCCCGCACTCATCCGAATCCGAATCCGAATC
Organism: Mycena leptocephala; assembly: GCA_029378395.1. Taxonomy (NCBI): domain Eukaryota; kingdom Fungi; phylum Basidiomycota; class Agaricomycetes; order Agaricales; family Mycenaceae; genus Mycena; species Mycena leptocephala. The sequence goes on from JARJLF010000595.1 coordinate 27,501, forward strand.
TCAACCCCGAAAAAATCATATTCGTATGTTGACGGCAAGAGGGGAGTCCATTGGTCTGTTGCGGCATTCGACTCTGCTCTCCAAATCAATTAATTCAACTTCAAGAATTGCCTCCAAGTGGGTCTTACACCAAATGTCCGGTAGTTATACCTGGGAACGAACATACCTTCCAATCAAGCCTTCGCTCCGTCGACATTTGAGCTCGGACTTGAATTCAATCTCGTCTCGCATGCCCCATAAATTTCAACCAACCGAATCCCAGGCCTAGGATTAAAATAAAACAATTCCTCGTCCCTGAATAACTTCGAGCTTGAAGAGCGGGCATCCTGCTGCTGTTATGCACTGTATGCGTATGTACATGATATGCATGGTTCGAATTCGAATTCGGATTCGGATTCTAGACCTGATTCCGAGCTCAGATTTACCTGTCTTGTGCTCTCCATACCCACTCGCTACTGGTATGTATCGACTCGGAACAAATTAATAGCCTGCTTTATCCATTCCCCGATGGCGACTCTTCATGTGGACTACACGCGCTATGAAACTACCTAGCTTAGCTTAGGTTGAAATTCAACAATCTCAGGCTGTAGGGTGACAAATGCCTTCGGTGCGTTATCATGTTTGCGGTTGACCATTGACATCGAACCTGCTATATATTTTTGTCAATGTAAAACAACCTAAAATCGGCATCGGGCGGGAAGATTCAATCGACAGGCCTGATGCTGCAGGTTGCTCATTGAATCATATACATATAGGCTACATAAACTGCTCTACGATAGGATAATCATTGAAAGTACACCGGCCGCATTCTATTTGGCAGTATGGAGTATATACAGAAGTAGTGGAAGTGGAAGTTAGTAAGTGGAAGTGGAAGTGGGTCAGTGGAACTGGAAGTGCAGGCCAGTGGAAGTGACGGTGTCACTGATGCGCCCCAGACGCGACGCGACGTGTTCCGTATATGGTAAGTGAACAACTCCATTGTTCGTTTGCCACCGAGCCGCGCCGTCTCTTTCTTCCGCTCCACAACAACCCCCCCTGAATTTTTTGCTCTCTCCGTTGTTTCCGCTGTTCCTGCCTCCCAAAGTTTGTTATCTGGCTCTACGGTGGTGACTTTCTCTGCCGTGCATCTTTCCTGATCACCAAATAAACCATCTTAACATTTTCAAGTCAGTTTTGCATCCCTGATAATTAAGGCGTCTGGACTGCAAATTCACCTTCTTGTAGGAGCTCCCACGGCATATATAGATATTCAACGATGCCACCAACTTTCTTGCCACCCATACACGAGCCTTTTTGAATGACTTACCTTCACATTGCAGTGAAGTACGGGTCTCTAAGTGATATTTAAATTCCACTGGCATCTGATAGTTACATGTGAATTCTGAAAAGTCGTCTACAAACTTGAATGAATACAGCTTGTTCGAATCGTGCCGCTGTGGCACTCGAATTTATACAAAGGTAATGTGCACAGCAGTGCCTGGGGTGGACGGGCGGGCGGCAGAGGGGGGGAGGTGTGACATGAACCAGTGGAAGTGATGCAGTGGAAGTTACTTCTACTTTCACTGAACGGCCTCAGTGGAAGTTGAATTCACTTCCACTTCCACTACTTTGGTCATTCCTCGGCAGTATGTAGGATGATTTGTAGTCTGGAAGCGAAGTGGTTCAAGTGGGCTCTGCCGTGACAGCGGGCTATTCCGTTTGGAACTGGCCGGAAATTGGGCCGCGAAGTGCAAAGGTTTTGATCCCATCGAACCCCGCCCTCCTATTCGGTAGCCCGAAGCATTCAATGCCTGCTCGATTCTTTTTATTCTGTGGAGGTATTCTAGGACTAAATATATATCGGTTTCATTTCCGGAGGTTCCGAGGAGAGAAACGAGCCCATGCGAGGACATTTTGCACTTGCATTATAAGTTGGTTATTAAATTCTTATGGATTACCGCATTTGGATTTGTACTACGCCAGCACGCCAATCCCTCCCTTGCACATACAAAATGCCCCTTGCATCGGACGCCGGAACACCCACGCGGGGGACTGCACCCGTGCCTGCGTCCCATCTCATCCGCACCTCTGTTTCCCTTTTCTGCCTCTACATCCATGGAGGCCCATCCCTGTCTGCGTGACCGGAGTCGGAGGCGCAGATTGGGAGGACCGAGGAGCGAGGACCGGAAATAGGAGATGAGTACCACACCGCCCTCAATGGAAACATTCCATCCTCCTCCCATCCCACCTGTCCTGCCCAAGCCCAAGCCCTCGTGAGGGAAACCAGCGAGGTAGACGGTGCGGGTGCGGGTGCGGGTGCGCGAGGGGCAGCGAGGTCGTAAGTAAGAATACGCCCCCGCGCAAGTGAAGAAAAAACCAAAACCAAAATAAAGTGGACGAGAAAAACAGAAGGGAATAGCCTCCGCCCGAACAGGAAACGGAAAACCCAAATAAAGCCGACGAGAGATGGAAAGTAAAACTCACGTTGCAGTGCTATAAGAGAGAGAGAAAAAGGTCGTCAGTATCGGCGTCACGATCATCGGGGCGGAGAAAGAGAACAGAGCAGGGATAAAAAACGAAAGCGTAACATAAATGAGATAGGAAAGAAAAGAACCGCAGACACAGGTATGACTGAGCGCGATGGCTGAGAACCAAGTCGGCGATGTCGACGAGACAATGCTCGAGAGGGGATGGAGAGATTGAGAGCACGGCCATGAGCATGGTCCCACCGCTGCACGTCCTGCCAATCGTCTGGTACAGCAGATTGGCGGCGCGTGAGGGGGTGAATGGATACATGAAGCACGAAACCAGCGCGCTCGGTGATAAGCCGGAAAATGGAACACTAGTGAAATAGGCGCAATTTTGGGATTTTATTATGTTCTAGGCACATCTAAGGGGTAACATGAGTCGCGAATGGTTATCCATAGGCTTAACCCACGAAGGACCACAGCGAGTCCGTCCGAAAGGGATGACTGACCAGAAACACAAATACTGGTTTAGCTCCTTAAACCAACGGATTTATTATATACTAGTCAATCTTCGAGATTAGGCTACAGTGGGGTCTACAAGGCAGGGAATATAAAATAACATCCACTCTGAGGGCTCATACCAAAAGACGGCTACGTTCAACCATGGGTTTAGCCATTTGTTGTGGGGACTTTGCATAATTGACGCGGCGCGACGAGTCATGTGATGAGGTCGGCTCAGGACGGATTAACCGGCAACGGTTAATCCGGTCACTTACTAAACCGATCAATGTTATCAATCCCGATCGGGGTTCCTAATTGAGATCTGCGTTTAAAGTGATATAACTCAGCAACCACTTGGCGGATTAGGACGGTTGGGGCTCTATTGAAAGCTAGAGTCCTACGCTCTCTGAATCTGAAGGTCCTGTTCGGGGGACACCAAAGACGCGTTTTAACTAATAATCCAAAGTTAACATGCGGTGGATTAAAGGTTGGCGTGCAACAATCGGAAACGTAGGGGTAGATCAGTAGATCCTATACATAACGCGGACACGTGCATACCCGACTAAGCTACCAGAACTAACACATGTATACCCAGTAGTGTAATCACCATAGTGTAAGAGTTTTAGTGTACAGTATATAAGGAGGACGGGTTTTAGCGGTACAGCACTGAATCGGGAGTCCCTGCTGGAGCCAGTACCTAAACAGTATCTGTCTCGTCTCAGGTCGTCCAAGTTCGGGGCTTGCTTCTTAAACCAATACTCTTAGAGATTGTGTTTCAAGTTTCAAGTTTATAAAGAGTTGATTGTTGCCTTTGGATTAACGTCCACTGTTGGATTTGAGTTTGGGATTGTCGGAATATTGGTCTTGTCAGAGTTATTGGTCTTGTCAGAGTCATTGGGATTGTTGGATTTATTGGCTACCAGAACCAGTGTTGTTCTGTGTGCAAAGCTGAGAAGCTTGTATCTAAAAACCACTTGTAGAAAAGAGCATCCTTACCCAAGGATCTTAATTCTGCTAGTTTGCGCACTTTGGGGGAAAAAGCTCGGTTTAGAGTAATCCACAAAGCAACCAGCAACAGGAAAACTTAAACAGTGTTCCTTGGACCTTTCTAAAAGTGTCCTAAAGACTTGTAACTCGTTGGACATCATCTAGACATTCAACAAGGAGGAAAGGAGACATATTCAGTTGATAGTTGTGGTCTAATACATTATTCTACGGAATAAGTGTATTACTGCATTCTGTCCGTTGGGTTCGAGCTTACTAGTATTGTAGGACTCTGCGGGACGCGCTACAAATATTTATTGTGGGTTACTGCTGAGGGAGCCGTCTGGCGAGCGAAGTAGTAGCTAAACGAGAGCGCAGATCCGTAGACGTCCGAATGGTGTTTAGCCTACGCCGACGTCTTGTTATTGCGACAGAAATCTATCACAGCAAGACGTCGTGTCTCTTGAGATATCTACTAGAGATGTAGGCTACCTGAAATATGGATTCAGTTAATACTATGAAGACAACACTAACCTTCTCTTCCACTCCGAACGTATGCAAGCTGTTAAGAGAGTCTTGCGGAACGACCGTGAGGGTACGAGATTAGTAGTAGAAGTGTTCTTATTCGGGCATCGGCCCGGCACTATACTACGTACAGAGAACGTAATGCTAATCATGTAAGCGCGTGTTTATAGCGCGCACTTATAAGGCTAAGTCGTAAAGAGATTCCATGGGTAACATAATAGAAAGAAAAATATACAACTGACGGTTGCACGCCAGTAAGTTGAGGGTCGTTACATAGCCCCCCAATCTCTTGTCGTCTTTGCTTCAAAAGTCGTTCTGAAATTGCGCTGGAATATCATGTGCAATGTCGCTGATTCTCTTCTTATTCCAGGACGTCCACTGCAGTGCCTCTCTCATCCTCGCCATTCCCTCGTCGATGAACATGTGGTTTACCACCAGCTGTGGTTTGTACGTGCCTCGGTTGGTCGACTGAAAGTAATGCTTCCACTCCGAGCGAGTCCTCACTTTGCCTTTTCCCGCATTGAGCTCGTCCTTGATGTGGCAAAAGGTGCGGTCGCAGAAGGGGTTCCATTCCCGGTAGTAATGGTCAGAGAACTCTTCGACCATCTTGTCTGTAGGGAACAAGTACCTGTCCCGCTCCAGGGTACCAGCGTGAATATACCCGAACACGGCTTCATAATCCCCTTCTGATACATCGTCCCAGCTAACATCAATACAGTTCACGTCCGCCGAATCATTCGCTCCCGCATGATGCACCGTAACCTGAACTGAGGGTCCTTCCAAAACTTTCTTCACTAATCCCATCCCAACAAACGCACGCATCAACCAACTCGCCCCTCCACCTCGCACGATGAGAGCTCTGGCTTGAGGGGAGCGGGCTAACTTTCCCATATTGCCGCGATATTGGCGGTAGATGATAGGCAGCGAAGGCGAATCCTCGAGCCTTGGTCCTTTTGCTCTCAAATCCACGATCGCTTTAGTGACAAAATGTGACACGTCTTCATCTTCGTCCTTCGGGCGGAATCGAGCACAGTCGGGAGCCTTGAAGCTGATGGCGAACTCTATCCCACGTTCCATCGCCACCTCCAAGACATGCCTCGGGAATCGGATGGCGGAATTCGTTACTACTTGGAACCGAAGGCGGCGGAATTCAGCGGCCTCACCGATGATCAAATAGCCGTGCTGTAAAACGTCTGGATTCCAAGAATATCCCATTGGTATGCGCCACAAGGAGCCTTCGAATGTTGCGGGTCTGCCCCAGTCCGCTAGAACATTCAACCACCCTGCCCGCTGGTCCTCTATTTCCGCCATCAGTTCTCCTCCCGACTGTCGATGTCTGAAAGGTGGAGGAGTGGGCGCGCGAATGGGGTAGACAGTCCTTCCGCGGCGAGGAGGGGAGGCCGAACGTCTTGGAGATGCGAGAGTCAATCCGTACGGGGATCCTTCTCGGCTACTGTTCGGCACAGAGAAGTGCGAAAGTGCGTTGTCGTACCCTTCTGAGTTCGAGCTGACGGTTCTAGTGACCGGTCGCCTTCCATTGCGATTCACGACGTATCGGTCTACTTGGTCGGACCAATCGTCAACTGCCATGGCTTGTACCCATCCGACCGCGTAAGCCATGGGCTCGGACGAATCATACTCCCGACGCTCTGAACTGTGGTTTGAGTGCGGAGAAGTCACTCTCGAGCCCACCTCTCTTCCATACTCTGTGGCGTCATAGCATTTTTCTTCGGAACGGGTAATGGGACCCGAAGATAACAAGCGACCTCCCAGCGATCCCGGCGGAGGGTCCAGCATCATTTGGTGCTCGTAACGGGCTACCACTTCTTCCGGATCGTCCTTTGTGATGGGCCCGTGTCTTTCCACGCCTGTCTCCGAATCGAAACACTGCCCGTACAGCGGGGCGCACCAACCTTTGAACCTCTCGCGCACCACGCTAAGGTCTGGTTCCGGGACGTCCTCCTCCATAAAGTCTCCATAACGCGTCAAGACTTCGTTCCGTGGCTTGCGATGGAAACGCTGGAATATCGCTCGCGTAATCTGTTCCGACTTGGATTGGACGACAATATGGTGGTAAAGCTTGTGCAAATCTTCCACCCTTTCATCGTCAGCCAAACGTCGCCTCATCCAGTACTGGAAGTCGATGATCCAATGTTCTATAGGCCCCGAATCCCCCGTCTCCATAGGTAAGGGATTCCGAGCGCGCGCATAAGGGTCGATTTTCAGCTGCAGGTACCTGTCGTACCTCGCCGGCGCTTCGAACTCGCTCGTTACGATGGGTATGTCGTCGTGCCATAAGTCTTCGATCAGACGATTATCCCCTCTCGCTAAATATTCGCCCATGATCCTAGGGTCCAGGCGCTTGAACCGCGGATCACGACTCTCGAATAGACCCCAGACGAAGTATAAAGGGACGCAGTGCCTCAAAAGGAGGGGAAAATTCAAATTCTTCCAGTCGCGATTCACTGAGATTAGATAGCCCCGCTTCTCGTCCATCATGAGATCCAAATCCAGAACCTTTTGTACCACTTCGTTCGTCAGACCTTGCATCCAACCACCGCCGGTTCCCGCCATCCACCAGCTTATGTGCCCTAGGTTATTCAGGACAGCTCGGCGCGCATCCATGACCATCCGATGAACCCCAATTTCTGAAGAATATCGCGCATCAACTCTCTCGATATCAAAAAGAGCCGGGAGATAAGTCTCTTCATCGTAAATCTTCCCCAAGCAGATCTCTTCCATCAAGTCTTGGAAATAGATAACGTCGTTCCTTACCAGTTCAGCTGATAGATCGGCCAAACACCACAATCCGTCGGTGAGTGGGCCTACGACGGGCATGAGAGACTTAGTTTGTTTAGCCCAAGCACCCCGGCGGTGATCGTCCTCCCGACCCAAGGGGATCCACCCTCTGGCATGATCTTCAGGGTTGAACCAGTCTGGTTGATCGGCCCATTCAATTGTTTTGAATCTCCTGTACTCGTCGACTGGGCTGCTGTCTAACTGATAATGGTGCGCGTCGATGTAATCCAATGCACGTCGGGGAATCACTGAACACGGTTTATTCACTCCAATCCACTCCAGCGAGAATTCGTCCTCCGGATCTACTTTGGCCGTAAATATCCTGCACGCCCTTCCAAGGTAGTCTCGTCTGTATTCAGCCATCCGACCTCAATCCCCAGAAATCTGTGGGACCGAGAGTCACACTAGAGAGAAGCTCGGCAAGAAATCTTCGCTCTGCTTCTCTCCTTCACGCTAGGACGACTATTTTGTAGAACGCTTTGAGTGCGGAGAGGGAAAAAGAAATATTGAGAAAAGGAAAGAGGAGAAAGAGAAGAAGGGAAAGGAATCGGAAAGGGATAAGGATGTTACAGTCGATGAGAATAAAAGAGAATTGAGACTTCGATCCTGTTCTTCGGATCTAGGGTATCGTGGTGCCGACCTGGAAGTCGCACGAGTGGGGGATGTTAATCCCTCCTTTTGGGTAATTCTGTTAAGAAAGTGGTGCCGACCTGAAAGTCGCACGAGTGGGGGATGCTAATTCCTCCTTTTGGGTAGTTCTGTTAAGAAAGCTGTCCGGGTGTCCTTCTATCCGTTACCGTTTATCCGTGAAAAGTCCTGTAGTAACTCCGCCACTCTCACCCTCAGTCTAGGCCTTGATCCTTGCGGTACTGCGCTAAGATCCTCGGTGAATTCCTGAGATTCGCTCGAGGCTCCCAAGTGTCAAATTGTGGTCCATACCCCTCCCATCGCACTAAGTATTTGATGACTGAGCCTTTCTTTTCAAATCTGTGGGTGATAATCTTTTCCACTACGAATTCAGCCTTGGTGGGCTTCTTCAAGCGCGTCTCGGGAAGGACCGTGCGGTCCCCAAACTCCGTTGGAGACTCCACGTATTTTTTGAAGTGTTCGACGTTGAAAATGGGCAAACCAGGATACTTCTCGCTCATCTTCAATCGATAGACTTTGGGATTAATTTCTTGAGCGACTTCGAATGGACCGATCCATCTTTGTGACAATTTCGCCCCGGATCCCATCGACTCCATCCATTCGAGGCTATGGGGGTTTATCAGAATCCGGTCTCCCTTTTTCAATGCCGGCACGGCTCTACGTCCCTTATTGTACTGAGTCGCTTGTCCATGCTGAGCCTTCGCTACTGCGAGTCTTGCTTGTTCACGGTGCATCCGCAAATTACCCAAAAATTCTGCTGCTTCCCCTTCAGACGTCCCGTACTTCAGTCCGTTTTCTTCCATCCGTCCGTGCACGAAATCGCTGGGTGATAAAGGGTTGAACCCATATAGCAAGAAATACGGAGCGCAGCCAGTGGAGAAGTGTGGATTAGAATTATATGCGAATTCCAAGAGATGTAGCCATTCTGCCCATGATGCCTTGGATCCCGCGGTGTATGCCCTCAGCATGACCTCCAGTTGTTTGTTCACTATTTCCGTTTGCCCGTCGTGTTGAGGATGATGAGATGATGATAAAGCCATGTGAGTCTTGAGGAATTTAATGACGGCTCTCCAAAAGTCCGAAGTCCACCGCGGGTCCCAATCCGAAATTATACTCGTAGGTAAACCGAATCGACAAGCGACATGCCGAACGAATAATTGAGCGAATCCTTCCGCGTCGAGGCCGGTCGTCGTTGGGATGAAGATTGCGTGTTTTGAAAGTCTGCAAACAATCACCAATATAGCATTGTATCCCTCGGAGAGCGGTAAATCCACTATAAAGTCCATAGAAATGGACTCGTAAGGTCTGTTCGGGATTGGATTGGGAATTAGGTAGCCAAATCGATTGAAATTACTATTCTTGGTCTTTTGGCAGATGTCGCAACTCGCGCAGAACTCCAGAATATACGCTTTCATCTGTGGCCAGTAATAACGTGAAGACAACTTCTGCCATAGCTTTTCTGGTCCAGCGTGAGCGGTCTCTATCGTGCTCTCATGTATTTCGCTCAGCAAGAAGTTGCGCTCAGATTTTGGGACACAAAGACGTGGCTGGAAGTCGGCGTCTCGGAAGAATAAAAGGCCCTCTTGGTTCTTGAAGTATCGATATCCCGGCTTCCAATTATTCATGGCGGAACTATCATCAGTCCAAATTCTCCCAAAATTCACGTCCTTTAAGTACGCAGCCACAAACCTTCTTCGATAGGCGGGATCCATCTCCACATGAATGTTAGGAGGAGGATTATGGGCACCCCAATACTCCTCCGTAGTACGTAGCTTTTCGAGCTCTTCGTCTGATTCTTCTCTGACATCGACTAGTTGCTCGGTCTGATGAGGCTGCGGCTGATTTACAGGAAGGGTCACTGGGTTCGGTTCTCGCTCCGCAGGTTCCATTTGCTCATCAGGTGGCGGTACAACTTCTTTTTGCTGTGCAGCTTGCCTTCTCGTCGTCGCCCAGATGGATCTTTCCCCTTCCAAACAATCCTCGAGACTCCAGACAATGAAGGTGGCTTTCCTCGTGGGTTCACCGTCCAACTGCCGCTCTTGCGCTTCAGCCAAGGTTGTGTCTGTAATCAGTATGTGCTCCGACTGCGCTAGTGGAGACAAATGCGCAGGCGGAGTTCGAGCCAACCTGGATAGTGGGTCCACGTTAGAATGCATTCGACCAGCTCGATGAACGATTTCTAGCCCCGGTGCATATGCTGAAAACACTGCCCCCCAGGCCGCTAATCGTCGATTCGAGTTTTCGTAGGTCCTGGCCCATTGCAAGGCTGAATGGTCGGTTACTAGCAGGACCCGTTCGCCTTCTATGTAAGGTTGAAATCGAACTCAGCCTTCCTTCGCTGCCAAAGCCTCGCGCTCTGTGGTGGAGTACCTCTGTTCTGCTCCTTTGAACCTCCGCGAATAATATCCGATCACTCGTTCTATATGCACTATGGTTTCCCCGAACGTTTTCCCCCATTCTCCAGCCGCTGGAGCATCGTTAAATTTTTGGCTAATGGTTGTTGTGAGTTTAGGCGGCGGTAGTCCGATGGCAAAAGCTTTCTCCAATCTTCGGTAAGCTCTCGTCCCCTTCAGATCTTTCACCGCTATCGGCTGAATCTGTTGCAATGCACATCCCGCGGCCTCGTCCGAAGCGTCTGTGTACAAACGGTATGGTAGCCCTTCAATAGGGTGTCCTAGCAGGGGAGCCGTTCTGAGCGCGTTCTTTGCTTTGCGAAAGGCTAGCTCGTGTTCCCTCCCCCATGACCAAGTACAATCTTTCCGCAGTAATTGAAACGGCCCGCATATATCTGCATAATAAGGGATGAAAGCCGAGAAGTAAACCACCATTCCCAAAAATGTTTGCAGCTGAGAAACTCTCGTTGGCCTCTCCAGTTCGAGTATTGCTTTTACCTTTTCCTCGTGAGTGGACAGCCCAAGTCTCGAAACTTTATGCCCCAACAATAGTATGGAATCGTAGAACAGGTGGCACTTCTTTGGGCTGAGCGTGATTCCTGCCTCCTCGATCGATTTCAGGACTAAGTCCAAGTGATGGATATGTTCTTCATACGACTTCGAATATATCACGATATCGTCGATATATACTAGACAGAAAATCCACAAATAAGGAGCAAGTATTCCCTGCATCACTCGTTGGAAAATGGAGGGGCCATTTCTCAATCCAAATCACTTCAGGCAGCCCCCAAGTGGTACCCTCTTGGGGTATATATGCAAACCAGAATAAATACCCCAAAAGGGTCCCAGATTGTAGGGAGTGCCCACAGGCTTCTAAATGTGGGCGTGCCCATGATTTCAGCCTTTTACACTGTTGGGCAGGCCCAAACCAGGGTTCTTCTGTGCGCTGGGCAGGCCCTCAAAAGTCACGCGTCACACTGGTTTCTGGGGTCCTGGTTGGGCAGGCCCATTTATTGCTACTGCTCCAGCACCGCGCAGCGGCAGAAAATTGCCCTTTTCCTGGCTGTTACCTATGTTTTCATGTATACAGGTTGGCTATTGCTAAGCTTGCCCAAAAATGGGTAAATCAATTGTTCCTGCAGCTGCAGGCCTAGCACTGTGCAGTGGGAGAAAAATTCACCTGTTGGCTACATTTTCATGGATGGAATGGTCCTGCAGCTGCATGCTCAGCAGAAAAAATTATCTGTTGCCTACATTTTCATGGATTCAATAGGGCACTATGGAGACCAGATAGCGCGAAATAGACATTGGGAGTGAGATCATACAGTTTGAATGGCTCAGATTGAGTATTTTCTGAAGTGTTTTGGTGAGGTTTTGGCTGAATGCTGTTTCCGAGGATATGGGTTGAAGAGCAAGTTTGGGTCAATATACTGGCCATGGTTCAAAACACCATCTGGCCAAAACTGGGTCAAAACACTTCAAAAGATACTCAATCTGAGCCATTCAAACTGTATGATCTCACTCCCAATGTCTATTTCGCGCTATCTGGTCTCCATAGTGCCCTATTAAGGAAACAAGCCAAAACAGTCATTTGACATTTTCGAGCTTTATCACCCCATATTGGTGTGCCCTTTGGTCCAGAAGTCTTTATATGGCTTGGGAGGAGTAGTAAGAGTCTTCAGAGCATTGTCTATGACCCTGTGGCATGCTGAATATGGTGAACAGTAATATGATTGAAGATCACCTCAAATCATGGGATATCACCTTCTCTCAGTGCACATGCTTCATCCTTCCAGCAGATAAACATACACCAAGTCCCATGGGTGTGTTTTGGATAGTCTCACATGATTGAGAGGTGCACAATAGGGCCAAAATGCTGTTTCTTTGTGTGACCAAATTGCGATGTTTTTCATCATCAGCATATGATATATCACCTGTATGGTGGCCTTTTAGGCTCATAGAACAGGTTAATACCAACAGGAGCTACTTCTATTGGTATATCCCCAAGATATTATGTCCAGATACAATATTTCAGATTTTCGTTATTTTCATCCTGTTATTGCACTGTAAAACACTCTAATGTGTTCCAGTTGGGTTCGAAAACCTTAGAAGAATATGTCTACAAGGTTGGATCATCCAAAACAGTTGAATTATGAGCCAGGGAAGGGTTGATGTAGAAAGTTTCCTTTTTGGGCGAAAGGCGTTAGTGTCCCAAAAGGGAACATATCAGCTAAACCTTTGATCCCTATACCCAAATTGTAGAGCTCATCAAGGGCTACAAGAGTCATCTATAGCATTTTGCAATTGGTGATCCCGTTGGCCTGCAAAATGCAAAATACTTTCTGAGAGCCAGTACTTTTCAAATCAATATTCACATTTAAAGCCAGCAGGCATCAACTGCAGGCAGCTATAGCACCCTAATATGGACATCCATCACTTTTCAGGCAATGGCTAGGCTCATCGATCCCAACCCAGTGTCGTCAGCCATTATATTTGAGCATTTAATTGCTATTTTCTTTTTGTTATTTTAAAAGACAAATTATTATTTTTGCCTTGTATAAGCAGATAAGCCTCACCCGGGATGCCCGAACAAATGCTGAAGCAAGCCGTGCAAAGCCAAGATGATGCCTACTGGCAAAAGTGCCTGAGATCTCTATATTGTTACCCATAGGATATCACAATAGAGCCTTGGGATGGATCCACCAGTTATCGTGATATCTTGGGCTTATAAGGTGTGCATCTGTGGTGGTGATAACGAGCAGCAGGGGAAAATAGGTCAGCAGGCATGTTACATAACAGTCCAGAATCCTTCACAGGGACAGACTTACTGCATCGAGCTGAGTTTGATGCATTTTGTTTGTGGTTTTATTTTATTTTATTTTAATGTTGCGCTGACTATGGATTTTCAGTGTCCGAGCATTTTGTGTTACTTCTCGATGAGAAGGACCTGAATATTGACGTTAGACATGCCCAAGTTCAAGTTCAGCCTACCCAATAAATGGTACAAAAACCCTCTGGATGAACATTGCTTAGAAGTGTTTTGCCTGCGTAAGTTTTTGGTTTGCATACTATTTTATAGGTCTCATGATGCTGCAGATGAAATTTGGTGTGCTGAGATCAAGACAGCTGTTGCAGAGGCATGGATCTGTTCACTGACACAGGTGTCAGCAGCCGCAGTTCCAGCTGCTTCATTTTATGCCCGAGTTTAATTGTGTGTGTATGGCTATGTACTTGATGTTTTATTGTGGCCTTGAGGCCAAGAATGAATATATCAACCATGCATTCCGAAGGACCCAACTGTGAAATGTTAAGCACTTAGCACTGAAAAATCAATAATTTCCTTCTTGGGTTCATTAGCAGTTGTTTACACATGTTAGACTCCTTTTTTGTTGTTGTTGAGTCAGGTAAGGATATGATTCATAGATACTTTTGTTTTGTTTAGCTTGTGTTTGTGAACAACAAGTAAATTCAAGTAATATTTTCTCAAGAAAATGTTAAAGACAGCAATAAGTAATACAAATGAGATGGATGGGCATGCCCATGATTACCTATGGGGGTGCCCATGGTATGATTGGGCATGCCCATGGGTACCTGTGGGGGTGCCCATGGTTTGCTATGGGCATGCCCAGAATTACATGTGGGGCTGCCCAAAGTGTGAATGGGCAAGCCCACATAGTAGGTTGGGCATGCCCAGGAGTCATTTTTTGTTACCATATTGATTTTTATTGGTATATTAATAACCAGCAAAACTCAATGAATATCTCATGAGCATCCCAGTAGATATACACATTTTCAACAACAATGAAAAGGTGGAATGTTATGGCGAGACTTTTGTTTTTTGGATCTGGCTAGATGAATGGATGCACAATATGGAAATATAACTATGACAGCAAAAAGATGCAAATCATGGTTTGTTACACCTGAAAATAGCAAAAAGGGCCATTCTTTCTCCCACTCCACAGAGCTGTTGAAGCTTGCTGAACAGACACCATCCAGAATCCATGAAAATGTAGGCAACAGATAATTTTTTCTGCTGAGCATGCAGCTGCAGGACCATTCCATCCATGAAAATGTAGCCAACAGGTGAATTTTTCTCCCACTGCACAGTGCTAGGCCTGCAGCTGCAGGAACAATTGATTTACCCATTTTTGGGCAAGCTTAGCAATAGCCAACCTGTATACATGAAAACATAGGTAACAGCCAGGAAAAGGGCAATTTTCTGCCGCTGCGCGGTGCTGGAGCAGTAGCAATAAATGGGCCTGCCCAACCAGGACCCCAGAAACCAGTGTGACGCGTGACTTTTGAGGGCCTGCCCAGCGCACAGAAGAACCCTGGTTTGGGCCTGCCCAACAGTGTAAAAGGCTGAAATCATGGGCACGCCCACATTTAGAAGCCTGTGGGCACTCCCTACAATCTGGGACCCTTTTGGGGTATTTATTCTGGTTTGCATATATACCCCAAGAGGGTACCACTTGGGGGCTGCCTGAAGTGTCCAAATGGCATTCGGCGAAATTGGTATAGCCCTCGGTGAGTCCAGAACGCGGTCTTCTCTACATCTTCTTCTTCCAATTCGAGCTGGGTGAAACCTGCTAAAGCGTCTAAGGAGGATAGCACTTGAGCTCCCGACACCGCAGAGAGTATTTCACTCTGCCTGGGAATTGGAAATTCGTCCGGTACGGTCACGGCATTCAACTTTCGGTAATCCACGCAAAAGCGTGGTTTGCCGTTACGATAAGCTATGACCACTGGCGCACTCCACGGGCTGATTGAAGGTTCAATTACTCCTTGTTCAAACCATATGTCCACTTGCTCATCAATCACCAGACGTTTTGCAGGAGAACTCCCATACATCGGCACCGCGATTGGCACCTGCCCGTCCAATGTTCGAATATGTACTCTGGCTGGATGATGACCCAACCGTCCATCAAAACCGAACGCTCCTATCCGATTTTCTAACATCTTCCATGCTTTCTCTTGCAATTCCTCCGGCAGCGATCCCACATCTATCAATTCCCTTAGCCTCGTCGAATCGAGACTCTCGGGATCTGGCATGGCAGCCGTTTTCGGCCCATAGTCCTCCGCTTCCTCCTCGGTCACATGGTCGCCGCCTTTTTCCAGCGGGGTAACATTATCCTCCCCTTCAGGATAGCAAAAGGAACATCCTTCAACTTTCTTCTCCCCATGTCCTTGATGTGCTTCGCAGTCGTGTTCATTCTCGAGATTTGCTCGAATGATCGCTGCCAGTGCTTGAGCCGCTCGCTCGTACTTTTTTCGGCTCTCCGTTGAGGTAGGCGTGTCGAAGAATTCGGCAGGGTCCCTCAATGTCCCGATCGCCTCTCCTTTCCTAACCATCCTCCGCTGATCAGTCGGATTGCTAATAGGCAACCAAGGATTCTTGGAGGAAATCAAGGTATTTGGGATAGCGAAATAAAAATCGTTAGCATTGGCTAACAAACACTTTTCGACCAGCCATTCTTTGTCCTCTTCAAAGAATCCTTCCAGCAGTACTGACCGGCACTCGTGCGGACGGATCTTATAATTGTGTGCCGCTCTCACCGTGCGCTTCTCTTCCCCGAATTTCGATTCCTTCCTTTTACGCCTTACCAGCTTTTTCCTATGTAGTTTGGCGCGTACGTGCTTGTTGACTGTCTGATTAGAGAGCAAGATTCTTCCGAAGTCATTGGTACGGGAGACATTTTGCGCACGCACCGTGTGCTGCCAATTCTGGAAATGAAGCTTGGTGCCCGACTCAACGTTCCTGGTGAGTGCAATCTCATAGTTAAGCTGATAATCTTCCCCCAACAGTATAGGTACACTCATTCCCAGAACGACATAAGCTTCCGCCTCTGTCTCAATGAGTACACCCTCTTCGGTCATGACATATACGGCGACCGTGATAAATCCCTTGATGTCCGCTTCTTCGTGGGTCAGCTGAATCAAGCGCATAGGTATCCCAGATTGAATAGGAGGTGGATTGTTTAAAGCTTTGTACAAATCCTCCGAGATGAGGGTCACGTCTGCGCAAGTGTCCACGCGTAAGTCTAGGAGTGTCCCATTCACGTCTCCCACTGTTCCTTTCATTGACAGGACTGAAGTACCCAACACCGATCGACCGGGCTTCGTTCGTCGTTTCTTGTACAGTCAAGTCGGAATCAAGTCCCGAGGTGGATCAAGTCTGGATTGGCTTTGTTTGTTAGCATCGTCATCGCCTTCCATCGGACTCGATTCGGTAGCACCACTAAGGAACGCTGATGAAATCATATCCTCCTCCTCCGCGGATTCGTCTCCCTCATCTTCCTCGTCTTTAGAATCCATCTTGGGGAACATCCGTCCGTCATTCAACCAGAATTCTTCCGCTAATCTGTTAATTTTCCTGGCTTCCCTCGCGCGACGTCCACTCTCCCAATCTCTCTCTTGGAAAACCTCTTCCGCCAGCCCGCTTTCCTCGTTCTCTTCTGCTAAAGGCTCGATTATTCCCCGTTCAGCCTTTGGCTTTTGGCTCCAATCTGTCTCCTCTTTGTCCGGGATTTCCTCCATGGTCACCTTTCTGTATTGCTCGGAAATCCTTAAATCTTTGCGGTTGTCCTGTTCGAGTAAGCCTTGGCCAGAGTTAATCACCGATTTTATGCAGCGGGTAACGAAGGATTTACTACCTTGGCGAATTTGGACTCCATCTCGAAGTCCGGAAATCCGCTTTCCTTCTCCGTCGCGGCGGTCTTACGTCTCGAGACATTAGTCTTCAAGGCTGCCTGCTCAAAAAACGATCCATTCATAGTCCCGAAGTCAACGGTCGCTTTTGAGAGTGTCTGATTCAGCAGCACCATGAAGAGACTTTGGCACATAGTTTCTTCTTCGGTCGGCTCCGTTACCGATGAAAAGTTAGCGCTTCTTTTCATCCCTTCGGAATAGACAACATAATTGGAGCACTCCCGATTCCAGTGCTTCTCGCTACCGCAGAGACGGCATGGTCCGGGAGGCATTTTTCCCAATTTTGTCACGACGTGGTCGTTCTTGGGGAAAGGGTAGCCTCCTGGAGGATCGGGTCTTCTTTTAGCCTTGAGAGTGGCGTAAACCTGTCGGAAGACTTTGTCTTCCATATCCACTTCTATAGCTTCTTGAGACGAACCCTCCTCCTTTTGCGACTCACTCGGTTTGGTCGACTCTCCACTGTTGAAATGGACTTGTTTAGTCGAGTAACGAGTTTTCTCAGGTGAATATCCCATCGCCTTCAACGTAGCCGCTAAGTTATCAGCGGTTATTGCTCGAGTATGGGAGTGCTCGGACCGAGCTGCTTCAATTAGAGCAGGTTCGTGCTCTACCACCTTGGAGTACAAACTCAGAGTGGACGTTATGTTTTCCATTATCAAGATAGGACCCCACGACACCGGCGCTTTCTCCATAACATGATACACCTCGCCTGGACCACCATCGTCGGTGGCGACCAACATCTTCGTCCACATGACTCTTCTCCCAATGTATGCTGATGGCTTCTCCGTCTCGTATCCGCGCTGATGAAAACATTGCATTTCATACTCGCGATTCATCCTTCTTTGCCAAGTACGCCCAAGGTAAAACTCTTTGATGTACTGCAAAAACAGGAGGTAATGCCTACGCATTTCGTTCTGATGCGCACTTGGAAGCCCTGCATACCAGACCTGAATAGGCGAGTCCATCTCTAGTCTCATGCCCAACCAAGCTCCTAATAGCTCGGGAATCGCTCCACCTAAATTCGCTTTCTGTGATACATTGAAAAAATACTTCACGGCGGTGTTGTGATCTCCGTCCCAAGAAGGTAAGTCTGAGAGCTTGAGCTTAACATCAATAGTAGGGATTGGCAATCCGTTGGGTCCCATCACGTTAGCATTTGGCAGAGGCCCTCCTCCTCCCAGGGGCCCTGGAGGCCCAGGAGCTCCTGGAGGGCCTCCAGGACCCAGAGGGCCTGGCGGCCCGGGCAGTCCTCGTGCGCCCGGAGGGGGAGGCCCATGTCCTCCTCCTCCAGGTGGTCCGTGTCCTCCACCACCAGGTGGTCCGTGTCCTCCACCTCCTGGAGGTCCATTCCCCCTTCCCGGCCATCCTCCCCCTCCTCCTCCCGCGCCTCCAGCGCTGGGGAAGGAAGGTCCTGGACCTGGGTCTGGTCCTGTACCCCCATTTCCACTGGGATCTACACCTCCATCACCTTTGCCTTTTCCCATATCACCTCGACCGCTCGAATTCTCTCTCTCCGTCTGATCGTTTTGATTCCCCGGTTTCCCAGCTGTAGCCCCCTGCGACAGGATGTTATTTTCATCCCTACCCACTTTGACTACTCGGGCACCTGGTACCACGTAGACAGGAGTTAAATATGGGGACCTCTGCGCCCTAGGAATCCCCGACTGATCGCGGTCTTCAGCATCGGGCGCAGCGTGGAAATCCGTGGGATTGGGTGTCGAATAAGCCTGCGGAGGATTCAAATCGAAATTAGGACGACTTTCAAACGGATTGGATGGTCTAGGCTGTAAAGGCACGCTGCTTGAGCTTCGCATTGGGGTCTCCCCTACTCCCCACCTTTTGCTAGAATCATGTAGCGGGTGAGTATCCGTTTGAGCTAAAGGAATAACTTTGTTCCCCCCCACTAGTCCTATTCCAACTCTTTGCAGAACGTTAGGCTGGTTGGCGGCTTTGGGGAAGGCTGCGAGCGGTACCGAGTTTTTATTGGCTAAATTAGCCATGAAACTCTTTGTTGAATGAAACGGCGTAGTCGGTCCCAGGACGGCGGGTTTGGCCAGAGGTTCCCTCAAAACCTCCGGATTGATGAGGGGATTTGTAAGGGATGTGGGAGCGATGAAATATGGAGTCTGCACGTGAGCAGGAGGGGGAACTTCAACTGACTGAGGTTCACCCCTCGATTCAGGCCTACTGACGCTTACAGATGGACCGTGCTCCGCTCCTACTCTTGCCGTCTGTTGTGTATCTTCGTCTGAATAAAATACCAGCTCCACGCTCGCTCTGCTTTGTGAAAAATCCGCCGGATAATTGTATTCCTTAGACGAAGTTTCCTCCTCCAAATCATTTCGCGGATGCATCAGCTCATCTATGGATTCCCAGCTGGCCGTCATGACATGGAGCCGATCTGTATGCTCAACCAAATTCTGGTTGTGATGAGGATAGTAAGCTATTATCTGACGCAGCTTACTGTCCTCGGAAGGGAAATTCTTGAGAGCTATACTCAAGGATGCGCTCGTAGAGGCTGGAGAGAAAGCCTCGATGGAATCAGGATTTTTAAATTCCTTGACATATTTCCTGAAGAATTGACTTCCTAATTCCAGACGACGACGAATTATGTCCCAAGCTGCTGATAATTGAGCTCGATTACTGCACCCCTCCAGAATTGGGAGGATCGCGTCCTCTGGATCAATCCGGAAATGCCTATCCCGTCCTTTCACTAAATTGGCCGCTCTCTGCACGAAATACTGCAACTCTCCCACAACGCGGTCCACTTTCCGATACAAAGGTTCAGCTAGCCCGAACCGCACAACTCCCAGAGGCCGGTTCCCACCTCGATCCTCAATATCCTCCTCCTCCAATGACGTTTTCAAAGAAAGTAAATATGCTCCCTGGGCGGTAGATTCGACTGCATCTTCAAGAGAGTCGTCCGTCTTCTCGAATTCTTGGATAAGCCGAGCAAGCCTTTCACTCTCAGGTGTCCTCGATGTACTGGCATCTGCCGAAAGAGTAGGCTCAGGTGACGTGTACTCCTCGAAGTGTGAGGAAGATCCGGCCCGTGGAGTACCCATATAAAATGGAGAAGTCATCTTCTGTGAGCCGGGGTTAATAGAAGCGTTCATGTGAGCTTCAACAGTACGATGTCAGGACGGGGGAGGAAAGGGGGACCAACGAGGCGACCAAGAGTCGACAGTCTCCAGGTGGTGGGGATGAGTAGATTTTGTAGGAGGGTAGCCTGACGAGAGAAAACCTCGATTAAAACTTCTCCCTGCCGTAGACTTGAAAGAGGGAGAAAGATGTGGAGGTGAACGTCTCCTCCAAGGTAACTCCGAGGTTCCCACTCTCGACGTAGAAGAGGTTTTGCCAGCCAGGGTTTCAGCGTTCCCAATGTGTCCACCTTTGTAGGACTCTGTGGGACGCGCTACAAATATTTATTGTGGGTTACTGCTGAGGGAGCCGTCTGGCAAGCGAAGTAGTAGCTAAACGAGAGCGCAGATCCGTAGATGTCCGAATGGTGTTTAGCCTACGCCGACGTCTTGTTATTGCGACAGAAATCTATCACAGCAAGACGTCGTGTCTCTTGAGATATCTACTAGAGATGTAGGCTACCTGAAATACGGATTCAGTTAATACTATGAAGACAACACTAACCTTCTCTTCCACTCCGAACGTATGCAAGCTGTTAAGAGAGTCTTGCGGAACGACCGTGAGGGTATGAGATTAGTAGAAGTGTTCTTATTCGGGCATCGGCCTGGCACTATACTACGTACAGAACGTAATGCTAATCATGTAAGCGCGCGTTTATAGCGCGCGCTTATAAGGCTAAGTCGTAAAGAGATTCCATGGGTAACATAATAGAAAGAAAAATATACAACTGACGGTTGCACGCCAGTAAGTTGAGGGTCGTTACAAGTATACCTGTCGTAGATACCGAGCAACCCTTTCATCGGTGTCCGGGCTGCGTGAGAGCTCGTCGCGCGCATACTGTGGGGATGGCACGAAGGCATCGCGCACGCACTCATCGTGTAAAGACGAGAGCAAGCTAGTCCGGCATAGATGAGGGCTTTCGCTGCACCGGGCAGCATCGTACACATCATACACCCAGCAAACAACGCCTCGCGCCTCACGCCTGGCAGGGAATGGAGAGCATAGACGCCCACCCACATCTTGCGTACCCAAAAATACGAAGGCAAGCACCCCTCACTATAGACGAGAGGGCATGCATCCTCCGGAAACGAGCTGAGCGTGCTTGTACTGCGAACGCCTGGACGCCACCCAGCACGACAAGTCAGGCATAGACGAAGCAAAGCCTTGCATTGTGTCGTCCTCGCATGGCTCGTCCCCATCCAACGCCCCGCTTCGCAGAGAGGATAGACGCCCGCCCGTCCTACATCCTCGAAAATGACGCCGCCACCGAGGACTAGACCCCACCACTGCACGGCCTGCAAGCTGAGCTGGGAACGCCCGCATGCCGCTCATTGCTCGTCCCCCATCCAGCGCCACCCTCGAGCTCATGCACAGTGCGTATAGACAGCGCACCACGATGCCCCGGCCGACCTCGCTTCCGCTCCTACCAGCGAAGCGAGGGGGATGACAAATGACGTCGGTGGGGGTGGTTGCGTGTGTGCATGGCTCGCGGTATGGGTGGTGGTGGTGGAGACAGGGCACCAGCGCAGGAAAGAGGGTGGAATGGGCGTAGAATACGCTGTGAGGCTGGTGCTTGTGCTACGCCCTGCACACCGCCTCATGGCCCCTTCAACCGATGCAGGACGAGAACGTACGAGGTGCCCGTTCATCCAAATCGGGAATCAAAGTTACCAAATCCGGATTCTCATCAAACGCACGCAGCCTACGGTCCCCATCCAACCTCTCACATCGTTCGTACCACCCGCCCAGCTAGTCATGACACTCGATGGACGCTCCCATTTCCCAAACTCCGCCTTTGCAGGACTCGCACCTCACATACGAGCACGGCACCACGCGCTACGGCCCAGGAGAATGGTACAGACCAACCAATAGCGGGCATCCTGGGCTTCGTATCCTCTTCCCACACCCGAGAAGTCACCAACATTCGAACGCAAGCCTCGTCCGATCCAGTTTCCATCCTTCCAAACCACTCGAAACCTACTCAGATGCGTCCAGACGCGTCTTCCAACAATAACTGACCTTTTATGACCCAGGAATCCGCTCTGCTATGGAACGGGTCCTGCGTCCATACCAATTCACATCGTACGCTCCGTCCGTTCATGGAAATGAACCCCAAAATTCGAACGTAAGCCTCGTCCATCGCTCCAAATACTGAACGAACACTGCGTACGTTCCTGCGCAAGCACCCTCAAACGTGAAAGGGATGGAACCGAACGAGTGGGCATCAAGGGGACGGTCGAGAGGCAAAAGGTATAAAAGGATAGCAGAAAAGGGTGTTGTAGTCAGTCAATTTTCGGAGCTCAGTTCTCCCCACCACCTGTACCCCCACCTGTGCAACTAAGCCTCGCTCACACCGAGTTGACCACATCCTCACTTGCCTCTAGCAAGGCACTTTACTCTCACACCTCCATTAGCAAGGTCCCAACTCATCGGACCCCAAGTCATATCATCGGGCTTCCCCGTAATAGGATCACCAACTTCGCGAGCTACACGCTTTGTAGAAGTCGGCCTGGGCAAAGCCATACACTGGGGACAACCAGCAACGCATGTGAAGGCCACATGCGTAACCCGCATGTGGTTGCGCATGCAGACGGGTTCATAACAAAGCCCACAAAGCCTCCATTCACAGACAAACGGGGGCTTTGTCGCATGCTTTGTTCCCCCCCACCAAGGAACAAAGCATGCAACAAAGCCAGCCTTTGTCTGTGAATGGCGGCTTTATTGGCTTTGTTCCCAAGGTTGACCCAGTGTGAACCACATGCGGGTTACGCACTTGGGGTCCGCATGCCTCGCTCCTTGCCCCCAGTGATATTGGTTTAAATCGCTGTCTGCCACCCAGCGTCACGACTGGACGTCCCATACGCTTGACTGACCAGCACCAGCCGGTGTCGCTGTCACTTGCTTTATAACCGTCAAACATTGTATTAAGCCTTCCACCTTCGTTGGGAACATCGGGGAAACGCGAGGGAAGGATTGCAGCATAGGCATCGGATTTTACGGGAAACAACGCATCGTTCGCTCGAGCTTGTGACCTAGGACAGGTAACTATCACTCCCACACCCATTTACAGTTAACATCAGGTACCCCCAACACGAACCCACGGAACATACGCTGTGAGCCTCCACTATGTGTGGACTCTGGCACCGACCCAAATGCGCAACAAGGAAAAAAGAGGAGACCGAAACAATAGTGCGGACGGATGGTGGAGCATAACTTCAAATCGGACACCTTCGAAATGGACATAAAAGGACTGCGGGATAAAAACGCCAGCGGAACTCTCACACAGCGACATAAGCATTGGTAAAGGTGTCACTGGCAAATCCGCACCTCCATACGAGACCACACAATGCTCCGCTCGCACAGAATTCTCTGTTCTTGCGTCCCCGCACCCTTTTTCGTATTTCTCCGCCGCGCTACACCTTCGCACTTCCATTTGCACAACCGGCATTCCGATGTTTCCCGCATGCCCACACCCGCTTGCAGTTTCCACCGCCTGCTCGCTGTTCGCATGACTACTCGATTTCCGCATGCCCGCTCGCTGTTTCCCGCACGACCGCTCACTGCGCACACCCGTTCACCGCACGCCTGCTCGCTGTTTCCTGCACGCTCACGCCTGCTCACATGTCCACTGCAGCGCTCGCTGTTTCCTGCATGACCGCTCACTGTTTCCTGCACGCCCGTTCGCTGCACTGCGCGCTCGCTGTTTCCTGCGCGCCCGTTCGCCGCACTGTAGTCCCGCTCACCGTTTCCCGTGCGCCCGCTCGCTGCCTCGTGCTTCCTCCTCTGCCTCGTGCTTCCTCCTCTGCCTCGTGCTTCCCCTCCGCCTCGTGCTTCCCCTCCGCCTCGCGCTCCCCCTCCGCCTTGCGTCGCTCCACTTCGCCTCGCCAGCAAAGCCGAGCCAGGTGCTGAACGTGATAAAAACAGGTTATAGGACGAGTAGGGTATGGATATGGAGCTCGAAGAACGGCCGTCAAGGAGGAGTAGGACAGCCAAGTCAAGAATGCTACTGGAACGGCGAGGAGATGAACTCCGTCCAGGAGGAATAGGCCAACCAAGTCAAGAATGGTATCAATATGACGAGGAGAGGAATTCCGACAAGAAGGAATGGGTGAAACAGAGCAAGAACAATATCAACGCAACAAGGGGACGAATTCCGCAGTGAAAGAATTCGACCGACTCAAGAACTGCACCGTAAAAAGGTCTCCGTGCTGGAAAGGAGCTATCCAACTCGAGGAAAAGTAATGGGACAAAGGAGAAATGGGGTCTATGACACAAGAGGAGCTTGACCAGGCTGACGACAATGCTATAGGAGCACCTCCGTCAACGGGCGCTTCACCAGCAAAGGAGAGGAGGAAAGCAGACTCTTTCAGGCCTAAAGGGGGTAGGAGCTACCTTGTGGGCTGAGGGCTGTGTCTAGAATGAAGAACACATGTCGGGACAATGTGCCGGTGGCTGGGCAAGGAGTATAAAAACCTAGCGTATTATTTGAGAATGGCATCTTGTATTTCCCCACCTAAATTCCTAAGGCTTTCACAAGCCGGGAAAGAAACTCTTCCTCCGTCTTCGGACACGAGACGGACACCAAACCGAAGTACCACAAAGTACAGGTTAAAGCAAGGAGTGGCCAATCAGTCGCTTCCAGCAGGGAACTCTGACCAGAAAAAGGACCAGGTCGTATAGGAGATCCTGAAAACGATAAAACACCACGTACCGAAGGTGGAGTGGTATCAAAACAGCCAGCAACAGAACTTCTGTTAGCGTGTAACTGTTCTGACTGAGTAGTATCGGAAGGCAAACGGTCTTTGACTTGGACCAACTCGGAGAAATCCAGTATCCATAGCCATCTACCAACCGGCACGGTCACCTCATCAGCGAATATCTCGCCTCGAGGTTCAAGTGGAGACATAAAGAAAGGGGTCCCAAAGGAAGGGAATTGCGGAGTTTAGGCTACGACATTCGAAACAGGCACCGAGGTCCCGCACATTAAAACGGAGAAGAAGATCAAAACGGAGAAATAAAACCACAGCTCAGACAACCCTACCCACTGCACAGAGCAAACACCCAGAGGAAGTAACGCGACTCTATCCGCGACTCCTTCCGTCCTCCCTCGATAGGAGCCTGTATAGGATATGCAACCGAGTTATCGGACCCTGGAAGGCTGAAAAGGGGCGAACTCCGTACCCCCCAGCGCACCAAGGCTTCTCAGTGCTCCGTGCTGAAAGCCTGTAAATAACAGATCCTGCCCACCCATCTAAAGATCTATCCCTTGTAAAACTTAACCCATCGTACTTCGGAGGAATAAAAACCACCCGACACTTGTTACACAAATTTCCCCCTAGAGGACAATACCTTTTCTGCAGTACTGTACCCACAGACGTAACATTCGTCTGACAGTCAAGAAACCGCAGTCCGCATCACAGCGCTCTGCGTTCCAGTTTGAGGTTATGTTTCCATTGGGTGTGTGTGGCGAGAGTCCCCGGACCATTTTCAAGCTGTTGGAGCCATTTCTGGTACCAACTTTCCCACATTGGTGTCCACCAGCCAAAATTGATTCCTGATGCGGCAAATGAATGAGGTCTGGGCCACCAGGACAAGGTAGACGTTTGTTCGCCATTTTGGAGGTTACCGTCATATTGACCTGAAAAAGGTGCGAAAGGAAAATAGATATTTACCCGTTGCTACATGATAAACACCACAAATCAAGTCGATTTCTTCACCGGTAAGACGATCATCCCAATAAGCAGCTGCAGAATGACCATCATGGACAAATGCCGTCGATGAGAACATCATCACTGGGTCCGCTGAAACGGTGCGCTTACAATACGTCTTGAATATGCTAAGTTATAGCATGTTGTGAAACAACACTAAAACCACACAAACAATATCTTATCACTCCCAAAAGACTAGCGCAATCCTTAGGTGAGTTCGGGTCCGGACCGTAGTATGCGGCCAGCAGGTTTGGATTGTACAGTTAACAACGAAACAAGTACTATGAGGCACTAACAAAGTCCCCGCAGCACTTCACTTGGCAAGTTACAGCAGTTATCTTTCCGCCACGGCATTGGATGAACATTTGTATGAGATGGATACAAGAAGGTAGTGACTATAAAGATAGTTCTATCACTTCAGGGCAGAGTTTGTACTTGGTGTTCACAAAATATCCCCAGCAATGGCCGATTCCAATTGCTATAATGAGGCAAGCTGTTTCTTCCTTGGCAATTCTCTTTACTGCAGGACTCTCCCGTACAGCAGACCTAAACTTGTCCTCGTTTAGGGATGTTTCCTTCACTTGTATAGTAACAGCTTAAGTGTTGATTGCAAAGTCCAACTAATCGATCCAACAGCTAATGACAGGACTCTCCCTGACGAGTGTGAAGGCAAAGCAGCTGACAAGTCACAACCAATTCTCAGGTGGTTAACCGTTTGAAGCTTAACTGATGAGTCCCTTGCTTGACAATTCGAGCCAACAACCAACTTCAATTTATAGACAAGTTACAAACAGAGATAGTAAACGAATCTCCGCGAAATATGCCTGAGGACACCCACGCCGATAGACGGTGCGATGAACTGGCTGTATGCGGGTTCTACAGGCTGCTTTTATAGTAATAGTACAAACGAAAGGAGATAAACTAGATATAGTAACTGAGATGTGGTGCTTGGTCATGTAGGTTCGTTCCCTCGTGGTTCTTCGTCGATCCCGCATGCTCTTGGTGCTGGGAGATCGTCGGTTTTGACCCCCGCGATCTATATTTGGTATATTGGCAATACCGCGGTGCCTTCCGCACCCGCAGTACGATGCCGCGCCGGCCTGGGGTTGAACCCAGCCTTTTCAATACATTCCTCCTCGTGCTTGTCTTTGGTGGATCCGGCCGCGGGCAGTGCTTGGCCCGCAAAGTACCGGAGTGCCTGAATCCAATCGCTAGAATCCGAATTAGGACTTGTGTGTCTTTGATTTGACAGGTCGCGTCGCGCTGCGGTGCCACGTGATCGTCCAATCGCTTTAGCAGTTCCCTGTCTTAGGGTAATAATGGGTCTATGCTCGACCGCGGCCCGTTAGTAGGCTCCGCGGTAGGTTATACACAGTTATGGGACGCCGCGGCATGGCTGCAGCCGCTTCCTCCATAATGTAACCGTTAACACAACTATGTCTTTGGCAGAGAGGCGCCGCGGTAGCACCGCAGCAGCTCTCCTACGCAGTTTAATGTACCGCACAACATGTTAAGTTTCGCCACTTCATCTATGTAGTCTCTGGGTTGCTTTTATAGGAATAAATCCCTTGAATAGGTTATAGGCGGTTATGGGTATATCTCCTTGGTAGTGTATTCAGAGTACAACACACTGCGGCATCACCGCGGTCGTGCTCTGAATACTACAGTCAGTAGTCGGAGCTCGCTCTGACTCTCCTTTGTATCACCTAACAGAGTCCAGGTATACAGATATGTTTGTATAGCACTGAAGCTATCCTGCACTTCTTAATGATGTGTTTATAAGTGCAAAAATAGCTAGAGGACGTGCATTTGGTGTTGCACCGTCTCACCGTGGAGAACTTCCTCCGATGAAACTTCAGACCTCGCAAGACGGCCAATGATACCGCCGTATAGCAAAGCCGCGCGGCCACGGGCACTAAGCAGGAATCTACTGCACACAGCAACGTATGAGCGGTAGTCTCTCATATCGGGTTTGTAGTTTGGTGGTCGATATCCCAACCCGGAGTAACTTTGTCTGCGGATGCCAGTGCGAGCAGGCGACGTGTTTGGGGAACGACAACAAGCGAGGAAGGTTATTCCGCGAGCCAAAAGGCTCGTTACGACGTCACGTAGGCTCGGGCCCCATCCCTGTCTTGCTATTTCCAGTGCAGTAGTCGCGCTCTGGACTAAAATATCCGGACTGTGGTGATTCTGCTCCGTCTCCGAGATCACATAACACAATTGATTATTGAGGACCTCTCTGCGGACGCTGACTGCCCAGTCGGAATACAGCTCTGACTCTTTTTGATGGAAATCCAGCAAATAACGAGGGATATCGTGCGGTGAGTTTGCTTTCTTACAGTGAGTGAGGAAAAGGCGAAAATGATCCAGTTGGTTTTCATCCGAGATATGAATCGCAGTATCGCCAAGAAACTTCTTGGCGAGAAAAGCCTCAGGGAGTTCGAGAGAGGTGGTAACCTTCTCTTGAGTTACTGTACACCCGAAACGTAGACGAACCATTTCCTTGAAAGTCGGGGCAATCAGCGCTGTGCTCAAGCCAGTTTCCGTGGACTCAGACTCGGTTACGATGGGATGGATTTGATCCAGGTCTACTTCCGAGGTGTGTGACCCAGATGGCTGTAAAACAGCAGCTTCGGCAAGCATTTCAGATGGAACGTCGTCATCTTCCTGGCCATTGTAGCCACCCATATCATTCCAATCCTCTTCTGGCTCAGCAGCGGGCCCAAACTGTTCACATACGTCCCATTCATCGTAGTATGAGTCGTATCGACACTGTTCAGGACCGTATTCTTCCCAAACATCCTCGTATTTGTTTCGGCCAGCCGCTCGAGGAATGTATTGTCCATTTTCTTTCTCCCATACGAAAACTCTTGCTCCCTTACGTCCCGGAACCTGTCCCTTCTGCGCATTGGCTTCCCTCTGCTCTCGACGGCACTTGCTGTCCAGCATTTCGGACGCGGCCGTCTGGGCGTTTTTTTGCCGTCGGCGAAGGAAAAAGGCATCGATATTTTCCCCTTTGTGCTGTCCACTTTTAGCGCTCGACAGGGGGAAATGGCGCGAGAGGAGGAGATGGGGAGATTGAGGATGGCAAGGGAGCTGCATCCGTTGGTGGAGCTGCGTCCGGTGGCAGAGCAACCTATGGATGGGTTTCACGGCAGGAGGTAAGCTGCATGTTCTTGCCCTCAGGTTGAGCGGACCTCCAGCGACTGAATGCCACTTGGCCTGGCAAGCCACGTAAATAAGATATCTCCGCGGCATCAGGGACGAACTTCATCGACCTCAAGCCAAAAGGAACGAAAACACGGGGATACTCGCTGATTGAGCCCCACGTAATGTACAAGGGCATAGGGAGGCGCGTAGAAATGATTGCGGGGATGATCCAGTCAAAATCGCGGGGCATGTCGACAAGTTCAGGGAAGGAACCACGAGGGACACTGAAATCTAGTATTCCTCCAATTTGAGGAACAGAAAAGTCACCGGCGGCCGACTCCTGTAGATCGTTCAGCCACTGGCGATGCACGCCAGCAGCAAGACAGACAGCCTCTCTCCAATCTGGAAGGTCATGAACCGCAAGGACTTCCCCGGCTGAATCCCTCAGATAGCCCCACAGCTCCATGTACCAGATGTACATAGAAACACTGCCGATGAGAGGCAGGAATCCGCGGATGGCACGGAAGATGGCGGTTCGAGCACTCTGTTCAGTGCGAAACTTGCCGAGGTAGCCCCACCGGCTCAGCCAGCCAAATGGTACCATTCCCTTTGTGCATTGTTTGGCGATATCCATCATAGCGTATAATACCCGGCGAAGGTTTATTTCGAGTGTCCACCATTCATCCACTAAGGAGCTCGCCAGACCCCACCGTCTATTTCCGAATTGGATTATAGGAAGTCCAGATGGTTTGTAGTTGAGCTGATTGAGTAGCGGCCCATACCATGGATGTACGCTGGGTATAAACATGATATATGGGGTGGCAGGTGAAGCATAGGTCGGAGACGTGAAATTTCCGTGAATGGACGAGTGATGAGGTGGGGGAGCATCTTCACGGGTCGGCATCTTCTGCAGAAAGTCAGGCTTCCCATTGTATATGCTGTAGATAACATCTCCTATGCAAGCATGGCCGAGGATAATTTCCCCATCGAATAACTGAGAAAAAAATATTAGGTGGCGTTGGGTGGATGGAGAGTGAAGTCTTACAGGAAGGGTGGGATTCATGAGAGCCAGGATTGAATTCTACGAGGCGACGGCGCACCACGCAGTATGTGGGGTGATTGGAAGAAAACCAGCACATCTACAAGGCGACAGTGCACCAAGCAAATGGCGGTGGGAGTTCCAGAGTGGGTGGAAGACAAGAAGGTCCTACAAGGCACAAGTGCACCACGCAATACGTGGATTGAAGTTTGGCGAGTGATTGGAAGAAAACCAGCGTGTCTACAAGGCAACAGCACACCAAGAAAATAGTGGTGGGAGTTCCATAGCAGGTGGAAGACAAGAGAGTCCTACAAGGCGCAAGCGCACCAAGCAGGTACCAAGCAGGTGGTGGACTTGAAAGAACTTGAGGGACGATCACGGGATTTATTGATGCTGCAAAAAATATTATTATTATTATTAATAAAAAGATGAAAATGAACACGTATATCACCTCGCAGGGAGTCGAACCCTGGTTTTCGGAATAAACATTCCGAGTTGGAGGCAATGATAATCCGATGCTCTAACCACTGAGCTACGAGACCGTTGAGGAAATGGGTGAGCTTGAAGACCGATATGGGAGTTGATTATCTCGGGACCGAGATAATCTGATGAAAAAAAAATGAAAATGAGAATGTCTATCAAGGTCTCGCAGGGAGTCGAACCCTGGTTTTCGGAATAACAATCTCAATTGAAGTCAAGATCATCCAACACTCTAACCGCTGAGCTACGAGACCGTTAAAGAAATGGATGAGCTTGAAGATGGGAGTTGATTATCTCCGATTATCTCGGATCGATCTATTAATTAGTGTCACATCGTCAAAGTTTGAAGTCCGTCTCTTTTCTTCTTCTTACCACCACGAACTGCCGGAGCGTATCGCCCCAGCAGTTCTCCCTCACTCTCCTGCCCTGTTGTGGCCTGCCAGGTGCCTGTTGCCCAGTAGGATAGTAGGATACGACTCGAGACGCAGGCCCAGCGCCGCCTCTGTCCAGCTGTCCAGCAATAATCGCTGGGCAGATGTATTTGGAATAGATGGGGTGTGGTTGACTTGTGGCAACCACAATGTTCCCTCTGCTTGAAGGTGCTCGAGTAAGAGCGAGTGCTGAGTGTTATCTTGGAGGTGGTGGACTTACGACGGTGTGAGGCTGGTGCTTGTGCTACGCCCTGCACACCGCCTCACGGCCCCTTCAACCGAACCCTGGACGAGAACGTACGAGGCGCCTGTTCATCCAAATCGGGAATCAAAGTTACCAAATCCGGATTCTCATCAAACACACGCAGCCTACGGTCCCCATCCAACCTCTCACGCCGTTTGTACCACCCGTCCGGTTAGTCACGACGCTCGGTGGACGCTCCCATTACCCGAACTCCGCCCTTGCACGACTCGCACCTCACATACGAACAATGCACCACGCGCTACGGCCCACGAGAGTGGTACGAACCAGCCAATAGCGGGCATCCTGGGCTTGGTATCCTCTTCCCACACCCTAGAAGTCACCAACACTCGAACGCAAGCCTCGTCCGATCCAGTTTCCGTCCTTCCAAACCACTCGAAACCTACTCAGATGCGTCCGGACGAGTCTTCCGACCAATAACTGACCTTTTATGGCCCAGGAATCCGCTCTGCCATGGAACGGGTCCTGCGCCCGTACCGATTTGCATTGTACACTCCGCCCGTTCGCGGAAACGAACCCCAAAATACGAACGTAAGCCTCGCCCGCAGCCCCAAATATTGAACGCACCCTACGTACGTTCCTGCGCGAGCACCCTCAAACTGGAACCGAACGAGTGGGCATCAAGGGACGGTCGAGAGGCGAAAAGGTATAAAAGGATAGCAGAAAAGGGTGTTGTAGTCAGTCAATTTTCGGAGCTTAGTTCTCCCCCACCACCTGTACCCCCACCTGTGCAACTAAGTCTCGCTCACACCGAGTTGACCACATCCTCACTTGCCTCTAGCAGGCATTTCACTCTCACACCCCCTTTCGCAAGGTCCCAACTCATCGGACCCCAAGTCATATCATCGGGCTTCCCCGTAATAGGATCACCAACTTCGCGAGCTTCACGCTTTGTAGAAGTCGGCCTGGGCGAAGCCATATTGGTTTAAATCACCGTCTGCCACCCAGCGTCACGACCGGACGTCCCATACGTTCGACTGACCAGCACCAGCCGGCGTTGCTGTCACTTGCTTTATAACCGTAAAACGTTGTATTAAGCCTTCCACCTTCGTTGGGAACATCGGGGAAACACGAGGGAAGGATTGCAGCATAGGCATCGGATTTTACAGGAAACAACGCGTCGTTCGCTCGAGCTTGTGACCTAGGACAGGTAACTATCACCCCCACACCCGTTTACGGCTAACAGCAGGTACCCCCAACACGAAACCACGGAACGGACGCCTCGTGCGATCCCGTGCAACACTCTCATTCGGACAACGCACACGTCCCAATCCTACATCCCCACTATCCTCCAACGTTAATTAACCCCTAGAGGCCGAACGGGCTGTCTATTTGATAAAACATATTCTCATAGCGGCACCGCGGTCCTTATCACAACGGGAGTTGGGGTGCCATTGCCCTCACGTGAGGATATTTGTTTGATCCATCTGGCTTTGTTTAAATTCCGCTGAACATACCCGGTAGCTTTTGTCTCTGAACCACTACCACCAGAGTAGAGATGCCTCAGATGAACAAGACACGGAAGAAGTCGCCCAGTAAGTCCTCGACCACTCTACTATGTTCACATCTTGATTCCCAATGTTTCCTAGCGCGATCAAGCACAAAGGCCGCGACCAAGACCAAGAGCGCGACGACCTCAAGTCGCAAGAAGGACGGCTCATCTGTTACTTCCCAAGATGGCGCGTCTCTCCTTACCTACATTGAACACGCGTATTCACTGATCTTCTAGTCCAACGAGCTTCGACTCGGTCGAACAATGGGTGGAGTAAGTCGCGACTCAACGTATCCTATTGGCTCTAATGCATTCTTCCACAGGTGCGTCGAAGCGCAAGGCGCAGGATGATGATCAAGATGAGGATGAGCATCCTCCTCCCAGCAAGAAGCCCAAGAAGATATTTAAAGACACGAGTGAGTCTATAATTGTTATGTTTAAAACACTACCCTGACACGCAATTTGTAGGCAACGTTGGTGAGTCATTTGCTCATCTAGCCAAAGCACATTACCGACGTCTTGCAGCTAGTCGTCCCGTCTCCCAAGATGGACAGGAGAAGCGCATCCCCAGGTCCACAATGTCGCGGTTGCTGCGCGAGGGAGATGCAATTTACGATAACCCTCCGAAGCTGACAGTGAAACCGACCATACCGGCAGATGTCCCGGACAATGATCAGGCCCCCCCCTCCGAGGAAACCAAAGGTTTCGCACACACGAGGACCCCTGGCTGCCGAGCCAGACCTCCTCGCGGACGCACCCCGTCCAGTGCAGGCAGCAGCTGCTCAAAGTCGCCAAGTGGTGGGTGGATCCTTTCACTACTTGAGGGTGCTTTATATTAACTTTTGATTAGATTGATCGTCCAGCTCAGCAGACGTCCCAGACTCGTTCAGTAAGTTTGAACTACGCCACAGTTCTCTGCCTCACTCTGGATCAGACGGACAACCACCCGGTACAAGGAGATGAACGAGGGAAGCGCACCCCAGTAAATTTTGAACTGCTTTACGGTGCTTTACCTCACTCTTCATTAGAACCTAAACTCGGATCTTCCACCAAGGCCGTACCACCCATCAATCGCAAATCACAATGAGGCAAGTTCGATAACTGCATGCATTGAACCATTCACATTACTGA
The DNA here is from genome assembly GCA_029378395.1 of Mycena leptocephala. Lineage (NCBI taxonomy): Eukaryota > Fungi > Basidiomycota > Agaricomycetes > Agaricales > Mycenaceae > Mycena > Mycena leptocephala. The sequence goes on from JARJLF010000595.1 coordinate 61,340, forward strand.
CAACCTTGAGAAGGCGGCCACAGGCCGCACCGGTAAATTTTTCTTTCCTTTTCTTCTTTCTTCTATGTTTGCTGACTACTTGTACAACCAGACCAGGGACCGCCGGTTGATCACGACCAACGGTCCACATTCTCCAGTGGCAGAATCAGTTTGGCCCCTAACAGGAGGAGGCGGCAGACCGCACCGGTAAATTTTTCTTTCCTTTTCTTCTTTCTTCTATGTTTGCTGACTAGTTGTACAACCAGACCAGGGACCGTTGGTTGATTACGACCAATGGCCCAGAACCCTCTTACCGAGATTTGACTTTGAAAACATCAATGGGACCACTGGCTGCCCCTGTAACTCTTTCTTCTTCTTCTTCTTTGTTCGCTGACTGCTTGTACAACCAGACCAGAGACTGCCAGGTGATTACGACCGACAGCCCAGATCCTCCTTGGGCACCTGGAAATACCACAAATCGCCTCATATTAGATGGTACCTATGTATCATACATACCGCCTAAAATGAGGCGAAAACCACTTCCATGGAAGACACCTTCTGGGCTGTTCCACCCTCTCCACCAGGCGTCAGTCCTGGAGCCAAAACCGAATTTTTCCACCTGTTCCATTGGTTTTGGTGGCCCTGTAAAATTGTCAGTAAAATTTGTGACCCGGTAAAATTCCATTGCTTCCACCAACTGGTATCAGTAAAATTTGTGACCCGCTAAAATTCCATCGTTTCCACCAACTGATATCAGTAAAATTTGTGACCCGCTAAAATTCCATTGCTTCCACCAACTGGCATCAGTAAAATTTGTGACCCGCTAAAATTCCATTGCTTCCACCAACTGGTATCAGTAAAATTTGTGACCCGCTAAAATTCCATCGTTTCCACCAACTGGTATCAGTAAAATTTGTGACCTGCTAAAATTCCATTGCTTCCACCAACTGGGTCAGTACAGTTTGTGGCCCCCTTCTGACTTCCATGGCTTCCACCAGTTGTTTCAAGTTGGAGAAACCTACGTGGCACTTCCACCACTTCCATGCAAGCCTCAGAACACTTGATTTCCACAACTTCCACAGAAATGAACAGAGTAAATTCAGGAGTCATAATTCCTTGTCAGTTGTGAGTACCATTATACCATTATAGTCTCTATCACCTCAGCCAGCTCCTCCACCTCCACATCTTCACCTTCATCTCCATCAATCTCATCAGTCTCCTACCCATCATCCTCCTCCTCACCCCTCTCCTGTGCAAGTCTTCTGTATTCCAACTCAGCAGCAACAGCACCTCCCTCTCAGTGTCCATCTGATCTCTCTGGGTGGCTGGCTCTTAGTTTAGGTTTGTTTGACATGCTGAACCGGCGGTCTGGGACCAAGCACATGATGAACAAATAACACCACACATAATCAGACACACTCATCACATACACCCATTCATGGCTGTGTTATGGCTTTTCCTCACAGTTTTCTTACTGTATGGTGCATGGTATGTCAAAGCCTTAACCTTCCACTTCATGGAAGGTTTTACATTGGTCCGAAAAATAGACACAACTGGGGCTGGATGTGAGATGACAGTGATGTCGTAATTGGGTGTTATCCCTGAAAGCGACCTCCTTCCTTATTTGGTTTCGGAAACCGCCAAAACTTGACCATCGGTTCTGGAGGTATGAACTGAATCAGACCATAATCCACTTTTTTCCCCACCTCAAAGAAAAAACTTGTATTTATGGTCTGACTATGGGAGACTAGCAGGCTCTGGAGGTGGGGCAAGACGAAAGCCTGGCACCAAGGTTCCACTAAACTATGGAGCCAATTTCCTCGCCATTGTCTGGAGACACTTCATGTGGGTATTATCAAAATGGCCCTGCTGCATCTGGTGCTTCCCAATGAAGATTACCAGGTATAACTCTATCCCCTCACATCCTCCTCCTTTGTGGATAGAAACACTCTCTTCTCTTGTCTCTGATATAAATCACCAGCCTGTATATCTCAATATTGAGGTAATAGATCTCCTCCTTTGCATGCTCAATTTTAAAGTGGGTTTCATGAGCTCTTGGGTTCCAGAAGCCACCTAGGACCAAAGTGCTCTCAATCATCCAACATCTTGAAGCTTGGTTACCTCGCTTCAGGTTAATATATATTGAGAAGCATCATGGGTGGCAGCCACTATGTCATACTGATCAAGGCTGCATGGAACTGAGTTTGAGGCATCCTTGCGTGTTTCCACACCTTCAATCTATCCTCACCATCCTAGACATGATCATCTTCACCCACTCAAAGAGCTACTTCACAAGCTGCTCCCTAATTGTATTCCAGCCAGGCCAAGATCCAAGATGAGCAGAGTGCATCGCTACATGTCAAAACCCCTGATAAGTCTTTAACAGACAAACATTGGTTCCCCATTGCAGCCAACATTCCTCTGTTATTGCACAAGCCTGCAGAGGTATGCCTGGTCATCTTCCAAGCCTTCCTGTTTGCACTACAAGGACATTTATTGTGTTTTCCACCTCTTCCACTCTGCCAATTTCCATGGCTGCCACCACGAAAATCTATACATAATTCCATTGCTTCCACCAAAAGCTAATAGATTTCCACTACTTCCACAGAAAATGTGACTGCCGAAGTGATCGCCAACTCGTTTCAAGGTGATCACCAACTCAGACATTCAGAATATATCGAAATTAAATCTCATGTTAGATAGGGAGAAGAAACACAACTTCTGAAGAGGCAGATCTCGTTTTCTCACTGTGGGGATCTCCTGAAAAAATCTTGGCATTGACCACATTTTTTTACAAGTAGTATTGCATTGGAGCATGAAATGACCCAAAATCCAATATCTTGTCTATAGGCATCTTATTGTCGCTGTCTAGATGGAGCACAAATTTCGAAATTGGGTCAAATATTGATCAAATACAGTAGAGGGATGTCAGTAATGTATGTATATGTCAATATAAGGCCCCATTTCATTTCCTTTGAGCCCATATATGGCAAAAAGTCAAATTTGATCGAAATCATATTTTTCACTTGCTAGCTGAATATGACCTATTTTGTCGTAGTTATTGGGGCGGGATGGCTTCCTGTGATCACCCAATATGGTATTGAGTAGTTTTTGCCACCATGCAGACATGCAGGGTAAAGATTTGAGACATGCACCATCAGGTTCAAAGACAAGTGTGTTATCTCTCAGTAGATGGTATTCTTGCTTTAAAAACTACACCCCAAGCTGTAGACAAGTTCATCCAACATTGCTACTCATATTTTGGGCCACTATATACACTACCCTCTCTCAGGGGAATGAATTTTGTGAAAATGCTTTTTATTGTTGTTTCTATATATCATATGTTCAGTCATGTTTCTTCTGCATGAAATGTATTGTCATATATAGTACTTAGCCAATGGAGGTGCTTGGCCCATTTGAATTGCACTGTTATCATGTACATTCAATGGCTAAGACATCTCAGCCACTGTGTTAAACCTGATTGAGTGCTGTTACTGAGGAGCCTCAGGCACGTTATATAACCTTCATGAATACTGCATTAAGTGCTAGCAAGTTTCAAAGTCCCAATACATGCTCAAATGAGCTTAAGAGAGCAAGTCTAGCAGAAAATTGCCTTATTTGGATATAAGCGTAGTGGTATTTGTTCATGTTTGCTTCGGATCAATCTAGCTTATCTCAAGTCATACTCGTTTTAATCAAGCTTTATGGCCTCTGGGGATATCTTATGAGGTGCAGCTAGGTTTCAGACTTTCATTGGACAGCAAAATATGCCAGCATAGGTTAGAATTTCCTCAATTGGATGAGAATGTATGAACAGGGCTGGAGAAAGTGGTTCCCACATGCAGATCTATAGTTCTCACCGATCCCTATACTTCAGATTCACTCAATATATTATAATTATAATAAATTAGCTGTGACCTGCCATGTAAGATAATTGGTAGCAACATGGGTCATAGATGTACAGGGTCTGGCTACTAACTCTGCATCCATCATTAGCAAAAGTAGGGTTGCAAATGGAAGTCAGATTGTATAGGCTAACAATCAAACAAGTACATTTTAATATGTTTCCAACAGAATACACCACATTTAGGGTGACTTGTTTTGCAGGCCAAATCTGAAAGACAAGCTTGCTCATTAGATAATTGATCATACTGTAATAGCCAGTTTGCACAACAGCCACACCGTGGTTTATGGTTACCAAAAATGACAATTTTCGATCCACTGGCCACATATTTTCTCCGGCCTCAGGTCCACAAAATGATGGCTGCTAAAGTATCTATGGGACCATTCAGAACCCTGGACCAGCCAAAATTGAAAGCCATACAGTGGCTCATATAGCTTTGCACAAACTCTAATGAAGCTATAACAGCTAAGGTGTGTGCAGGTCACAAATTATGCTGACCCTAGTTGGTGGAAGCCATGGATGTTATAAGGAGGTCACAAATTGTACTGACCCAGTTGGTGGAAGCTATGGAGATTCAGTGGGTCACAAAGTGTACTGACCCAGCTGGTGGAAGCCATGGATGTCATAAGGAGGTCACAAATTGTACTGACCTGGCTGGTGGAAGCAATGTAATTTTAGCACCGATTTTACTGACCCCAGTCAGTGGAGACCATGGAATTTTCCCTGGTCACAAAATTTACTGATACCAGTTGGTGGAAGCAATGGAATTTCAGCGGGTCACAAATTTTACTGATACCAGTGAGTGGAAGCAATGGAATTTTAGCGGGTCACAAATTTTACTGATGCCAGTTGGTGGAAGCAATGGAATTTTAGCAGGTCACAAATTTTACTGATGCCAGTTGGTGGAAGCAATGGAATTTTAGCGGGTCACAAATTTTACTGATACCAGTTGGTGGAAGCAATGGAATTTTAGTGGGTCGCAAATTTTACTGATATCAGTTGGTGGAAACGATGGAATTTTAGCGGGTCACAAATTTTACTGATGCCAGTTGGTGGAAGCAATGGAATTTTAGCGGGTCACAAATTTTACTGATACCAGTTGGTGGAAGCAATGGAATTTTACCGGGTCACAAATTTTACTGACAATTTTACAGGGCCACCAAAACCAATGGAACAGGTGGAAAAATTCGGTTTTGGCTCCAGGACTGGCGCTTGGTGGAGAGGGTGGAACAGCCCAGAAGGTGTCTTCCATGGAAGTCATTTTTGCCTCATTTTAGGCGGTATGTATGATACATAGGTACCGTCTAATATGAGGCGATTTGTGGTATTTCCAGGTGTCCTTGGGTGGTGCCAATGGCCGGGACGTGCTGGGGCGAGACGCCAATAGTCAGTGCCAAGAACCGCCAGTCGCAACCAGATCCTCCTTCAATGGAGCGTTCGGAGTTACCAGCAGTAACGTGCGGGGGCGAGACACAGATAGTCAACACCCACTCCAGAAAAATCCCACTAGGCGCGACGGCAGTCAGTTCGACCCCGACGAAGAGCCGGACCAGCTGGACCAGTGGCAGAATAACGACGAGGGAGCCGGAGATCTGGAAGACGATGAGGAATACCAGGATTCAAACCCTGGTGCAGGAGGTGAGGACGATGACAACGCGCTGAGCATCACAAGCGAAAACCTCGACCAAGACGGTGAGTTTATCTGGTCATGAGTTATTGTGTCTGAAATATATGCGCATCAGGGCGAGGAGGGCGAGGAGGCCACCAGAGTATTAATGCCTATGAAGACCCAGGTGGGTCTTACTATGCATACCGCCTCTGACACTAACACATTTCCAGATGACGACTTAGAGTATCTTGATGACCGTGAGTGAGTCTGGAGGTACACACTTTGTCTAACACAAACGCATTAGCACCTGCGGAGAACCGTGAACGTCATGGATGCAAGGGGCATGATGGCGACCATCATCAGGCTGAGGGTAAGTACCTCGCACTGTCTTGTTTCCTTGTCTCATATTCCGCACAGTTCTTGGGCCTGATCGGACCGTCGAAGGTGTGTTTCTTAGTATATACTGGGCCGATCTGATTAGCTCAAGATGTCGTCGTGGCTATGCACCGCAAAAAAAAACAGGGCCAATCGGCCCCCCAACCCCGCCAAACTGGATCGTTTTCACGTACTTCAAGAGGGCTGGCGTGACGAGGAAGAGGAGGGAGGCAACAACGACCGTGACGATGACTGTGACGACAATGACAACGACGATGAAGATGAGGGCGACGGCCAGTGTGGAAGAAAGAGGAAGAAGCGAACCACGCGCTCTGATGATCCCCCACCAACTCTAATGTCCTTCTTCCAGCCCTCTTGGAGGCAGGCCCTGGACAGGGGAAAGTTGAAGGTTGACCGACACATGTTATTGCACCAGTGTTTCCCCGATAAGAAAGACTTTCCTGAGTTAGCGCGAAAGCAGTTCTTAAATGAAGCTATCACGGAAGTGGAAGACGAACATGAAATTGATTTGGATAAGGGTGAGTAGCTGTATGAATTCAGACAGTAACCATTACTGAACAGATGGCCTATAGACTTCTATCAGAAGTATCAACCTGCCATGATCGAGATCGTCAGCCATTCCATCCTTCTTGACATATTTTTGCTGAAAAAAAAACTATCCTAGTTATGGGGGGAAGTGGCCCATTACCGAGGAGAGTCGAAAACTTTAACGTGACCTGCGTTCCTCAAATACAACACCTCGCCCGACATAAGCCAATTTGAAGATCGGGGCTTCAATCAACAAGAGTGGTTTCAAGCAACTAGCCGGCTGGTTGGCGAGTTACTCAAAAGCTCCGAGTTTCTGCACCGTGACCGAGATCATGATGTATCCTGTTCATTTATATTGTTAATGCGCCGCTCATTTCTTTCCAGGGCCACAAGAACAACTTCATGAACGCGGGGCTTCAAATCGCCGCTGAAGCGCTTCTTTTTGGAAGGGCCAACTCGCGTGGCGACACCGTAGGTATGCGTTCTTCAACCCTTACATCAGCAAATCCTGATTGAACTACAGAGTGCTACATAGTACTACATAGCACGTATAGTGTCTATATAGTGCCTGTAGTGAAGGGTATTTACTCTATAGTACTCCATAGTGCTGCAGGGCCACCTGTAGCGGGGCCTTCCCAGCTTAAAAAATTCATTTCATGCTCCATTCAACTTTATGATACTGTTTGTTCTGATTCTTAGCACATTCAGAAAGGACACTTTAGTTTATATTGTTTTTTTGTGACTATTACATTAGACTAATTAATTAAATTATAATTAAATATGCTACTGGCCGGAATCGAACCCTTGACCTCGCGAGAACAGACAAAATACCCAATAGACTAAAGTAACCATACAAGGTTAGGAAAACTTATGCAATATATGAGGGCCATCTGATTCTTCTGGCTTATATCACCTTTCTCATCCTTGCTTGCCTCAAATATATACATTCTGCTGGTGTGTGAGTCTTTAAATATTAATGATAGGCAAAATCATGAATGTGGTGAACGTGGTCCAAAAAAAGTGGTCGTGGGGTACCAATCTAAAAATAGACTGAAAAAACAAAAGTTGTAGAGCTCGATGAGAGCCACAAGAGTTGTCTGAGGTCATTTTTCAAGAAACAGCTTCGTTAAGTCACAAATCGCAAAATTCTTTCCCAGAGCCGGCGGTTTGGAAATTTTGAACCCCATAAACAGGACCTGAACATGGTGGGAGAACATCTGAAATGTGCAGTGTCACTAGTATTGCTGCCAGGAACATGCCAGATCCTCACTGTGACCCATATTTTTGAGCAGAAAATATAGAACACTATGTAGTCCCAACAGAGTACTATGTAACACTACAGAGCACTACATAGCTATAACTGAATACTACAAAGTACTACAGAGCACTACAGGCACTACAACTACACAAGCAATGGTCCGACTACAAAATACTACACAGTACTATGGCCACTACAGAAAAAATCAGGATTTGCTGATGTAAGGAAAAATGAAGTAGCGGCCCTCACCCGTGTCGTCGTCGCAATATCACTGGAGGAAGCTAAGTATCGATGGGCAAGTCGGCGGCTGGATTCGCGGCCAAAGAAGTTGATGACAAATGGGAGAGAGAACAGCCGGACACGGGTATGGATCCGTGGCATTCAAGAAGAAAGGTCCAAGCCGACTCCAAGGAGAGGAAGGCACACTTGCAGAGGCACAGTAGACCGCAGTAGACCGCAGGAAGGTTATGAGGTCTGCATAGCATCAGCATGTTGAAGAGAGCAATTTTAGAAGAAGAGATACACAAAGACTCGGAAGCGTAAATACACTGCACCAGATGGCTGAGAAACAGCGCCAACCATGCAGACCGAAGCTCATAACGGGAAAAGCAGATCCGTCAGAAAGCGTGTATTCCTACAGCGAGCGTGGGTTCACGCGCGATGTCCATCACACCGCAGTGGCCAGCATATCCCAGATGGAAGTTTCGGGGAAAACAAGTGGGAAAATCCCGCCACGACGACGGCGTAACTCTAACAGTGTACAGCTCTCCTGGGCCCAAGCACAGGCCAATCGTTTCCCTGAGGAGAAGGCCGGTGTGGATGAGATAGGCGATGCAGAAGCGGGGATAACAACGGCCGCGCTGAGCGCTTATGCGATCATGCGTTAGGTCGTCGGGAAGAAAGAGCGGCGATCATGGTCGAGTTCTCCTAATCGCTGAGGTGGCCTTCGTACCCTGGGAGTACTTCGTTATTTTGGTTGCTGTTCATCTTCCGAGTAATGTCTTGGTTCTGACAGATAGAATCAAGGAGTTTATGTTTCAACAAAATTTCCATATACATGGATACACGGGTCCACATCACGGAATGAATCGAGGGCTGGCCTCATCCCGCAGATCCCCTTTGGCCACGGCTCCTCAAGAAATTTCTCCTCCGTGGCTGTGACGATTAAGTGCAACCCTTGACTTTATCCTCCCGCAATCCAGGTACAGAGAAGCGGCCAAAGATCCCATCTCACGCACAGCTCAGCTCAATGCAGTTCAATCAAGATCATGATAGTCTTCCCTTGCCAAAATATCGGGATGTCCACTTATAGAAGCTATCAGAAGCCTTGCCTTGCTGGTTGCCTTAGAGACACATACAAGGACGCACACGCTACTCCGCAATGCGAGAAGGACTATTTTCGTTTGCGAAGCACACATCCCGCAGAAGCAGCATTCCGCCACGGATGCTGGTGCTTTCCCAGCACTGTCCAACAGAGATGCATGTGCAAACGGGAAGTAACGATGACATGGACACCTCTACCGTGGGACGGGGACCAGATCGCGAGCGCCATTGCAGAATGAAAAGACCTGTTTCTAACAAGCAAACCTACAAGAACGAGGCCGGTGAGGCAGGGAATAAATGGCCTTCACACGGCGGCGGCACAGCCTAATGCAGCCGCGAAACTAGGCAAATGTGCAAGGAATATGAAAAGAAACGAGCAAGGGAAAATGAAGAATCAAACGCACTGGTAAAACCCACCGCGATTGCTGTGATGATCGGCGATACACACCTGCCCACCGACTACAAGTGCGGCTCAAGCAGATCGATGTGTCAGACTCGACAACGCACGTTCGTAGCACCGCGGAACGGTATCGTGTAGGTGCGGGAGAAGTAAGATGGTGTGAACCTTGTGAGCCTCTTGATGACCGCCATAAAATCAGGTCGCAGGAGTGGGACGTGTCTCTTTCCTCCCAGCATTTGGCCCGACAGAAAGAAAAGCAGAAGTTGAAAGGGCAAGAACTCCCAATTCGAGAGATATCCTAAACTGAATAACGCAGCGCCGCGGCCGCGTCACATCAAGGCTCAAGTTATTTCTGTCCCAGCACGGCTCGGCAAAAGCGCTTTTCAGATTCAGAACATAGTCGCCGCGGTAAATCTTTCCGCCTGCGCATATCTGCAAGAAGTAGGCGCCACACGGTGACATGAAAGGCGTGGGGGTGTAGCGCTAGCCTGTTCAGCCAATGAGATCAGATGATTTAGATCCCGCACGAGAAATACCCTTGAAACACTGAACCCGTACTCGGAAAGAGAAGAAGAATCGGCCGTAAGCCGTATTTGAGAAGACTCTTCAAAATGAAGGAAATCAAGGGTTAAAGATATGTCGAGAAGGATTTACTGGAGGAAAGGAAGGTTCAAGAGAGATAGATATCAAGCGAGGCGAGCAAGGCATAAGCACAGGAACAAACAATGCAGCGGACCGGCGCCGTGCCAGGCTCCCACTTGCGACGACATGTACGCTCGCCGCGAGATACCGATGGGTGGGTCTAAGCCGCCCCCATGTCCGTGACACCAGAACACGCCCACAGCGCGGGGCTTCACAAACCACAGTGATTGACTGACGGCAGGGCGGGGAGCATACTGCCGCCACGCGTCGGCGCAGTGTGTTGCCTCCTCGACGCGTCTCACGATCACAGCGGGTCACCGTTCTCGCACCGCTGCGAAACGCCGTTCCACCTCCGCGATTGCGCCGAGCAGATTTCACCAAAAGGGAATTCACTCCTCCTCGCAGCATGATGCCACTCTGGCCGAGCGAACGAAGAGAGGGCGACTGCAACACAAGAACACATAGTACTGGAGCGCAACGGCATGGAACTCACAGGCGCCCGTCAACAGTGCTCCGTCGCGATTCCTTATTCTCGGCTTGACGGGTGAGAGGATATACCAAAGGCAACATACACACACATTGTAGCATGCAACACATTCAGATCAGAGGCAACACATTTTTTAAAATGTGCTGCCCCTGATGGAGTCGGCGACACATTCCTTCTTCCGCCCTCAAGTGAGTGAGTTTCTCCACTAGCCGTTGTCCATCTTCAAGTTGGCGCAGAACTCGCCCCCGCTCGAGGATCGAGAGAGGCTCGGCCGTCCACATTTCATCTGAATCGTGTAACCTCGGATGACGCGTCGTCTGTGCACTAGCTCGACTTGGGCCCGAGCCTCATGCATATCGTCTTCTCGTGAAGATTCTTACCCTAGTCACCACTCACAATATAATTCTGCGAAACATATGAGGACGTCCCCAAATCTGTCGTGCAATGGAGCTCTTCTCGAGGTAACCAAATTGAATATATTTGATGCTCATAAATCTAACCTAAATAATTAGGTCAGGAACTGGCTATGCCTTAACATCTGCGCCTTCCAAAAGCGAGTTCTCCTTACTGCCCGGGCCCACAGCCAGAGTGTCCGGTCGGCCAAACGCATACCGTCCCCCCTCGCTCAAGACGGGCCCATACTTCAATCTGATGCGTCCAGGCTCGTTCAAATTCAGCTCGTTGAGCTCGGGGTTGCGCGTCGCAGCCAAGAAGTCTCCAAAGCTGCTCCCTGTTGCGCCGCCGAACGCCTTGTTCTGGAAGAGCGCGATGATCCCGAAGAAGTCGCAAAGGAGCGCGACACCGAGGCCGAGCCCGTAGATGAGCCACAGCCGGCGCTTGTTGTACACGAAGTGTGTGTTGTTATTACTGTAGAAGCAGGTCGTCGTCATAGACTGCGAGCGGTCGGCCGCACCCGTAAGGATCGAGAGGGTGATGTTTTGCAGGAGTGACTCGAACATGGGTGGGATGTCCTCGATGGAGATCCAGGTGTAGCTGGGCTGGAAGGGGGCTGTGCCAGTTGATGAGCCTGCCTGCATCGTCTGCCATTCGCCGAGCTGGATGGTGCTCGGAGTAAAGTTGACCATTGCGGAGGTAGCGCCTACACTGAGTGTCATACTGCCGATGGTGTAGGCAGCAATGCTGTCGAGGATAGCGTAATAGTTCGCCGTGGCATTGTACCACGCTGTATGGACCCTAGGTTCAACGCCTGGGATCGAGAATGTACCGTCGTCCCCCCACTGATGTTTGGAGACATCTGGTTTGCTATCTGCTGCGGGAGGATGCTATCGATAACAACAGAGGCAGTGGTGCCAGCGAACGTGTGGTTTACGTTGTATGTGGAATTGTAGGCGATGCAAGTGATATTGTTTCCGCCGTCAGCGGCAGGCTGCCATCTGGTATAATTGGTGTAATGCGCCTGAAAATCCCATTTCGGGAACGGATTCTCGCTACTACGCGCCGTTATGTCCGTCCCGGCGGCAAAGTAGGGGGGAGGGGAGTACCTCGGGCCCATATGGACCGCGGAAGTCCAATCCAGGGCGGATGCGCTCTGCGCACCCACTGAACATGAATAAGATGGGGCGTTGGTGGACACGAGATATGAGCAGTTATGGCCGCAAGGAGAGGTTGGAGGCAGCGGTTGGCCACCGAGAAATGTGGCTCCAACGATTCGCTGTATGAGCAAAGACGGCCCGTTATATAAGCTCGACGCGGAGGCCTGTACTATAGCAAGACGGTGAATTCAGATTTCGGCCCTCAGGAACATGCAAAGCCAACGTACCGTCATACAGCAATCCAGTACCGCCCCAGTCAAATGTAGGGATTTGGCATGGGCCTGAGACGGTTGCAACATCGGTCTCAACGGTCATCGTGCCTGGTGCGAAGGTAACAATGAGACGAAAGGTCCACACCAGAGCTGAGACGATGACAGCTCCTTGCGCTGTCCGCCAAAAGTCGACAGACAGAAATGCAAACAAATTTGTCAGCGAGGACCACATGGCGTTCAGACCGGAGATGGAGATGGCATGCTTGCGTGCGGCTCTCCAAGCGCATTGGAGGAAGGCCGTGCCAGCGGAGGCGGCTAGCAATGATGAGACGAGGATGGCGAAGGTGGTGCCGACAGCGGAGGCCCCCGATTGGGAATGCACGAGTAACAACGCGGTGGTGCCTGAAGTTACGGAATGGTTGTCGAGGGAGGCGTAGAAGGCGTGATGACCACTAGCAAGTGTGAGTGCTGAAACCCAGGCGAGAACGATTTTCAAAAGTGGGACGTAGTGGCCGTGGGGGCTTTGGGAGGATGCTCGTTCCATGGAGGGAGTGGGAGAGAGCAAGGAACGTGAGCGGCGACGGCGCTTAAAACTAACGACCTACCCGGCGAGCTTCGAGTTCCTGGGAATCCCATGAAATAGAAGTTCACACCGATAACTGAATTGTCCCGAATTTCCGATATCTTGCCCTAGTTCGCATTGATAGCATCTTTTATGCGAGACATGTGGATCAGCATTTAGGCGCTCACCGAAGCCAAGCCTACCTACAGCTGTCACCGTTCCCCACCCTGCCTCCGACCTCTCTCCATTTGGCTCCGGCTAGCTCCGTGCCACTGGATCGGATGTAACCACGGTACTTCCTTTCGTACGATTAAAACCCATTCAAAATGGGTGAACCGTACGGTTTTACTTCTTTCCTTCGCCCCCTTTCTCCCCTCTTCATGCCTCTGTAGTATTACTCGCGTCTTAAGCAGATGTGGTGATGAACACATATTTGCGTCCTTCCTAATTTGTGGCTCCCTCCCCACCTGGCTCCAAATTCCATTGTTTCCGTTGTGTCAGGGTTTTCTTTCCCACATATCTGGCACGCCACCGGGCGCTCGCTATTTCCCGGATATATTAGATCAATATCAGCTTCTTTTTCATTAAGGTCTTTCATCCTACTAGCTCGCTTCTGCGTCAAACTGACTAATTAATGTTGCATTGCGTTTGTGCCCAGTGTCATTATTTTCTCTCTGACTGATCCGTCTCATTATATTGGCAGGCTTGAACCAAGGTTTGAACTTCAAAGTTCAACGGCACTTGCCTCGAGGCTTCTGTATTCGCATTTAGCTTCTGGAAGACTTCGATGGGCTGTACGCAATGACGCGTCATCGATTTTAGACTGACCACATGCCAGCTATTCGCCCGCTCAACACCCACTCAAAAGAGCTTCCTGAATCCCTACCTTGAGTCATCAGACCCTACACCACAGGTTTGGTCATGCAAGCTATTGCACAGCCTGGCATTTTACGAGTGCACCATACCACACATCTTAGAGATGAGGGGCTGTGAGCGACTTCTGGCTCTCCTGGAGTGGTGTGGTACATATCCTTTTTAACACAGATTTTCATTGCATGTCAGTGACCGAGATGATAATGTTGTTTTCTGGGCCACTGCTGTGTTAGTTATGATTGCGCGTTGGTTGGAGGGAGCACAGGCTATGGTCGATGCAAAGGTGCATGACCACATCTTGAAATTACTCAAATCCCATCCATTTGTCACCTGCTGGCTTGTGGAAAAGCTAGCTGGCCATGAACCCATTGTGCCAGCAATTTTGGACTTGAATCTTTTGAAGCAGCTTGTGGTACTCGCTGGGTGAGTCATTGGATCAGACATATACCATCTTGTAGGAAACTCAAACTCCGTGTCGCAGGAAGGGCTGCCAGTCGGCAATCAATGCACTCTATGCAATTAGTCAATGGCCAGATGGTGTTGCAGCTCTTGCAGACATGGATGTATTTGAGGAGCTTCAGCACCTAGATGATGAATACCCTGACCTACCCAAACTCCTTAACAATATTGCTCAGTACAAGGCGGGGAAGCCAGACTCCTCTGCACACGAGGTAGTTGATTCCTGACAGAGAGATAATACATATTTGTAACGCCAGTCCGCATTGCAACCATTTAAATTTATTTGAATTTGATAACATAAGAATCTGAACTGGAGGGCATCCTTGTGCCAGAGCCAAGAACCCCGCTGAGTGAATTCGAACCAAGTTGTTCTGTGTGTCTCCCTTTCTCCTGAAATGAGTCTAATGACTCTAGGTTATTATGCCTGGTATAACAATGAAATATCAAAGAGAGGAGATGAGAACACACATACATTTTTGGCTTTACAGCCGTTTGCAAAACTAATGACACTCGCTAAAAATAGTTAAAAGAAAGCATTTTTGATGTGCCAGATTGCCGCGCTCATTTCTCATGCATTTCTCAACGGATTTTGTTGAAAGTAGGCGCGTTCGAAAGCGGGTAAGCGGGGCTTTCATATGGTACTATACTCACCAGGTAGATTACGTAATTTAAGTCTTCCAAAATTCCGGCTGGTTGGCTTGAACCCGACGCGGCAACAGCCGTTTCTCCATCACCCCTGCGTTGAATTTCATGAATTTGGGTGATTCTGAAGCCTTACCTCAAGGCAGCCACCATTCTGCCACTCTGGAATGAAACACACATGATGTGCACCTGCAAGAATGGATTTACTGATTGGCACTGGATATTCATTCCTGGCAGGTTGCCTTGAGGGTAAAACAAAATATAATATGCCATAAAGCTTTGCATCGATCACAGCTTTCAGAATCACCCAAATTCATGAAATTCAGCGCAGGGGTGATGGAGAAACGGCTGTTGCCGCGTCGGGTTCAAGCCAACCAGCCGGAATTTTGGAAAACTTAAATTACGTAATCTACCTGGTGAGTATAGTACCATATGAAAGCCCCGCTTACCCGCTTTCGAACGCGCCTACTTTCAACAAAATCCGTTGAGAAATGCATGAGAAATGAGCGCGGCAATCTGGCACATCAAAAATGCTTTCTTTTAACTATTTTTAGCGAGTGTCATTAGTTTTGCAAACAGCTGTAAATTTGCACTGTCATCGTGAAAGAGAAGTTGGATTTGCATGCTCACCGAAAAAAAAAATAGTGGTGCTTAGAAAATTTCTGAGATAGCACTTTGAAATGGTACAATTACTCGGTGAGTCTGCACAGCAATTCAAGGTCGAAGATTCCAAAATCCAACACAACATGTTGGTACAATTAGGGAAAATAGGACGGAATGATGTTAAAAATGGGAGTCTGTGGAGCGATCAATAAAATATCTGGAACCTACTCTGGTGTACTGGGGTATAGCTGGTGCTGTCTGATTTTACAACAAGTATTACATCCCTTGGTTGTGATAATGAAGAGGGCGACATTTCTCGCGGGATTAGGTAAAGGACACGAGGGCTGTTCAGTGAGCCATTCTATCAGCCCGCATCCAGTTCAAATCAACAAATGATCATGAGTGCCGAAAGATGGCATTTGCAAGCAGCTGACATGACTCCAGGTCACACAGCGCACAGCCCTCCTCCCTCTTTCTTTCCCCCCATGCCACCCTTGACTCGACAGGACACCCGCGCGAGTGTACACAGTTGGTGGTCGGATAGCAACTCGTTGCTGCGGTACGGGCCGACGATCAACCTTCATGCGGTGGCAAAGCCGCTGATGAAGTTGATGTATCACCGCCAGGCAAAAGAATTCATCATAAAAAATAGAGGCAGCCCGCTTTCAACAGAGATGTTGGAGATATACTGGTCTTATTTTCCGTAGGTCCCATTGCATAAGCTTTTTAGCACATGGGTCATTATGCTATAGGTGGGATTATGTCGCATGGGAGACAAAGGTTGTCATTCTGTGGGAGTTGGGCAACAAAGTCCTTACATCTGCAAGTTCCGCGCAAACGGTGGTGGATTCACCTAGTTTCTATTACATCTGCAAAATGCTTGGGTCACCAGACCCTGCGGCACGGCATTGGTCATGCTGGCTATTGCGCAGACTGGCACTTCGGGAGTGCACCATCCTACCCATCTTGGAGATGAGAATCTGTGAGCGACTTGTGGCTCTCCTGGAGTGAGTATAACACATATCCTTTTTGACATGGATTTTCATTTAATGTGAATCAGTGACCAAGATAATCAAGTTCTTTTCGTGGCCATGCGGGTGTTAGCTACGATTGCACATTGGTTCGAGGGAGCACAGGCTATAGTCGATGCAAAGGTGCAGGAACACATCTCAAAATTACTTAAATCCCAGAGGTTGGGGGGGGTCACGGAAACGGCCTGCAGGCTCGTCGCAGAGCTCGCTGGCCACAAGCCTACTGTGTCAGCCATTTTGGAGTTAAATCTGTTGAAGCAGCTCGTGGTACTCGCTGGGTGAGTCATTGGATCAGACATATCATCTTGTAGGAATCTCAATGTTAAAACCACGCGTTCCAGGGAGCTCTTTTGGTCTGCGATCGACGCACTCCACGCAATTAGTCTATGGCCCGATGGTGTCGCGGCTCTTGATGTATTTGAGGAGCTTCAACACCTGGACCATGATGACGTTGACATACTCGAACTCCAGGACAACATTACTCTGTACAAGGCAGGAAAGCCAGACTCCATGCACGAGTGAGTTGATCCGTGACAAAGAGATAATATATATTTGTAGCACTAGTCCGCATCAGAACCATTTAAATTCACATTGGGTAACACAATCTGAACTGGAGGTAATGCCTGTGCCAGAGCCAAGAACCCTGCCGAGCAAATTTGAACCAAATTGTTATGGTGCTACTGTGTTGTCTGCCTTCCTCCTGCAATGAGTCCAATGACTCTAGTTTATTATTCCTGGTATAAAGACGAAATGTGAAAGAGACGACATAAGGACACATGTACATTGTGCCTTTAAACTTGCACTGTCATCGTTGAAAGGCTGGAAATGTGCAGATTAGTGAATGAATAAATCACTCAAATATCCACGACACTCCGTCGCTTTGGGTGTGTTCGGGGCTCGGACCACCGTATGTGGTCTTGTGCAATCCAGCACTTCGTCCTTCGAAATCTCTCTTCTGGTGCTCCACCAAATAAAACCAATAAAACCACTACTCTTCACAGCTCGTCGTCCTATCCCAAAAGCGACAAACCAATCCAAAACCAATCCCAACGAATCCAAAACAATCTCTAATGTCCGTGCGGCCTTGGGCCCAATCCGTTCCGTTCCGTTCCGATTCAACCGTGCGACCTTGGGTCCAAATATACTTGATGTGCGGCCTAGGGCCCAAGAAAATATGTGAGAGGTGAAAGCGGGGTATATTCCTCTTTTTCTAGCTAATACAGGGCCAGCCTTTTATACGTAGGGAACAATGGGAAGTAGAACAATGGAGGATACAACAGTAAATAATACTACGTGTTTGACACGTTGGTCGACGCGATGACAACGCACAGCAAACCAGTGCGCGTCTCAAAGCGTGTTTCAGGTGGTATTGTGACACGTCTCTTAGCAACCAGCTCAAGTTCCTGAAACTCATCTGAGACTGGGTATTTACGAGGTTTTCACAGGTGTGCAAATTCCATGCTCTTCATCGTGAAAGAGAAGTTGGATTTGTATGCTCATTATGAAAAAGTAAATGTTGCCATGGTAGGCTTAGCTTGAGATAAGTTATTCTCTGAGCTTGTCGGAGAATCAATCAGTACAGTAGATTCCGCAAATTTCTGTTTCGCTTACAAAATACGATTTTTGAAGTAGGACTTCAGACTGCACGGGCACTTGGATTATTTGAGCGGTCTGACCCAACCATTCAGGGTAAGGATTCAACATCATGATACGCCAGTCCAATCACATGTTCAAGGTTGACATCCTTGGGGTTGCGTGGAAAATGGTATGATGTCAAGAGTGTGAAGTCTATCAAGAGACGAAAATGGATGGGTCCCATTCTGCCCCAAACTGTCGACTTTACACGCGTCATTATTGGACTGATGGACTTTGAATTTCTGCAATAACAGCGTGACTGATTAATCCATTACTTGGGTTGCACGCTTTCGCTTGCGGTTGACAGCTAGGAGCACTGCGTCCTTGGAATATCAGTTGATAATCCGCGGCTTGGCAAGGGTTAAGAACAAATAAAAATGAACCAAGTCCCGATGGCCTTGTGACATCTCCCCGGGCTTGGGAGCCGCACCATTCTCTGAGTTTGCGTTGATCCCAATTTCTTCTCATAACTGCGAGAATTTCTTCAACGCACCGCTCCAAAATGTAGGTTTCAAGTTGGCGCTGTTTCCACTGGGTTCCTAGGACTTGCACTTCTATATTTGCTAAATTTTATGGCGAGGTTGTCCTTTCCTGCTCCAGGTGCATCTCAGCCTCCGCCTCTTTTGACCTTCATGGGCTCTTGAGGTGTATTGAGATATATTTTCCAGCTATTCAGGAATACTTGTCATCTAGAAATGTGGCCGCAATGAGACAATGAAGCACTCGGTTCCTCGAGATCCGGGTTAAGGCTGGAAATTTATGATTAAATATGCCTCCCAGCCATAATGTACTGTAATCATAATATAATCTTAAGGTTTGGGCCCATATCTAACCGTAAGGGTATCATAATTTAATGTAATCGTAATTTAATCATATTTAATTGTATTTAATCCGAATTTCACCCAAAAAAAAATTATTTTGTAGTATGACACTCTGCTTATGCCCCTAGAATGAATCTATGGCTCGGATTCACCCGCAGCATGGTTGTGTGGAAATTAGACAGTGACTATCTGTCTTTTCTGAACCAGAGGACCCAGTTCAAGGTCATTGATGATACACAGACAGGATTCCTTAGAGTATTGAACCAAAAACATGAGATAATGCATCCCAGGCATTGGATCCTCCTCTAATTTCAACACCCATCACTATTGCTCGATTATACCACGTGATCTGTTCGCGCCAAAATCAGAAAATAAACATGACCAAACTTTGGTTCAACTCTGCTTCTGACCTGACAAGGCCTGAGTGTAAGCATTTCTACATCCCCTAAACCAGATTATATAGGTCTCTAGCCAGTAAAATTTGGAGAAACCTCTGTTCTGCTCACTTGGCGCGGGCTTAATATTATGATTAAATATGACCCCCATACCGTAATATAATCGCAATGTAATGTAATGTAACCCTTCATAACCCTAGGCCTTAAAATTACGCTCGGACCATATTTAATCGTAATTTTAAGATTATAATGGATTATAATAATATAATCATATTTTTATCCAGCCTTAATCCGGGTCTCCATCTACTGCTGTTGAATCTACATAATGTGCTCGGTGTTGAATTTTCCATCGATGAGAGACGGTCCGAGTCGCCGCACATATGCAGCCTCAACATTGTCGCCATTAAGCCCATATTGGCGAAGGAAAGTCGAAATTTCAACTCCTCCGGTCCTCGCACAGCAATGAGTTACTGAAACAGCTCAAGTACGTCCTCTTTAATTTCTTACCGGACCAATACAAAGCATGAGCTTGGACCGTGACATTCTCAATTCTCAATGATTTATTGCCCTCATAGACACATTGTTGCTCCCATTACTGAAGAAGGAAGACCGACGGATTTCTGCCTCCACATCCAGGGGCGCGCACCTCGAATTTCCCCGCATTCAACGATCACTGGTACGCGCTGAACAAGCACTATCCAGACTGATCTTGTCATGCAAAATGTCTTAGAAGTACAAACCACCTCCGCTTGAGCTCAATTCTATTTAATTTCTGACCTGTTGCCTTCGGAGGTGGTTCAAATTTTCATGAGCGCTATGGATCTGTACCATTGGAATATATATATTTTTCTGACAGGAGTCCGTTTGAAACTGGTTGAGAATTGGGCGCGAAGTGCGAAGGTTTTGAAGCACTGTGATCCCCATCACCGCCCTCCTGTTCGGTAGCTCAAAATCATTTGATTCCGGCTCGGTTGTTTGGAGGCAGTCTAGGACTGAATATGTGTCGGTTTCATTCCGCAGGTTCCGAGGATGAATGGATGAGAAATGAGCCGACGCGAGGGCATTTCGCACTTCCAAGGCCTTTTGCATTGCATGAGTTAGTCATTGTAATTAATTTTTTTGGTTCTATCGCATACAGCACGCCGACCCCTCCCTGGCGCATGCCCCGTGCCCATTGCCCACGCAGGCGATCTGCTACACCCGCACTTGCGTTCCATCCTACATCCATCTACGCATCTGACATCCCATATTCCCAGCACATCCACGTCTCCGGGACGGAATTGCAAGGAACATTCGAGAGATGGAATAGAGGGGTAGATCTGTACTAATACCCCACGCTCGGAGCAGAGTGCGAAGGTGCAAGATGGCATACCCATGCCGTCCCGGTGCGAGAGAAAGACAGAAAACCAGCAGGGTGCGAGCGCGAGCTTCTCTATGGCCCGTTCGTGATGGTGCCTCGAGCAATCCGAAGCCAAACAGGGAACATAAGAGGAGAAAGAAAGAGAGAGAAACAGGGCGGAAGAAATTCGAGAAACAAGGAAGGAAACTCAGGTTGCGATGATGCAGAACAAAGAGGAGATGAAAATGAAAGCAAATACAGGCATCCGAACGCAATAACATGACACATGAACGGTACCACAGATGGAGACAGAAAGAGATCAATCGAGCGTCGAACGTAGGTTCGATATGACTGAGGGTGAGGAGGGCGTAATGTCTGAGAACCAAGACGTCGATGCATGGGTGGGTGAATGAACCGTACTTGGGATTGGGATGGAGAGCACGGCCATGGTACCACCACTGCATGTCCTGCTACTCGTCTCGCACAGCAGACGACGGAGAACAAGTGAGAATGAGGAGAAGGTGCTCGCGATGCGGTAGGGTGAAGAGCGCAAAAGATGAAGCAGGCGCGCGCTCAGTGCGATGGTCGGGTTGTGCGGACAGCATGCAGATAACAGGTGTCGTGTCCTCGTCGAAACGACACTACCTTGCACCCGCTCGTGTGGATACACAGCAAGTGCCAGGATGCCCATGCCCATCCGTGGCCTAAACGAGCATAAAATATGTCCGGCCTCGCGTCCGTTCCGTGAGGCAAGCGAGATAGACGATGTCGGTAAGAGTGGTGCGTGGCCGGCGATGCAGGACTGCAAAAGCCAGTAAAACAAGTGGAGTGTACCGAGACACGCACCCGCCATTGTAGCAGATAGCATGGATAGCAGGAACGCGAGGCCAAGAAAAGAGAAGGAAAGCAACGCAGAAGAATGACTCACATCTCATTCTCCTCGTCGTCTTTTCTCTCCCCACTCTCATTCGCATTCCGTTCCCTATCTCCCCGGGCCTCCCGCCCGCCCGCCGATCACCCGCCCTCATATGCTCGGGTGCGCCGGGCCCGATCCGCTTCTGTTGTGGATGCGGGTGTCGGTCAGGTGAGAGGTAGTGGGGCGGCATGCTGGCACTTGAAGGCGGGCGTTGATATTGATTGGGGCTGATTCGAATTTGGTGGGGACAGTATGCCTGTAGACTCAGTAGCCTGTGTACGGGCAGAATGAGAGCCAAAGACGTCTAGGCGGCGTGCTGCTAGGGCCCAGCGGGCGGTCCATCCAAAGAGAGGCGAAGTGGAAGATGTGAGTAGAACAAACAAGCGGCAATCTAAAACATCGCCGGCAATGACGTCACTTGAGAAGCGTCACTTTCAGCCTCGACGACATCAACCAGATTCAGCTCGACTTTTCAGCGTGCCGGTGTCATGTTCCAACTCGAATGTCTCACCCGAAACTTTTCTCGCATACTTACTGACATAACGACGCTCTCGTAAAACTTGTCCCATCTCTGCGACAGTCACACCACGACGCTGCCAGTGGCCGCTGCATGAACCAATCTCTCTCGCAGTATCTTTCGTTCTCGTCCTCTCAGTGTCTCACTCGCCCTGCTGCGCTACCCCACTACACCAATCTTATTCCAGAAATTCTGCTCTCTCCCTGTCGCCTGGATTCGTTGCTTGACTGGGTACGCGATTCCTGGGCTATGCAGCGCCCAATGCTATCCACTACGCTATATTCAAGGAGTTGACTCTTTACCTTTCCAAACACAAGGGCACCACTTCATGCTTCAGGCCTCTGCTAGTCCTGTACGGCCAATATTAATCCCCGTCCCTGCTCGTTTCTTCTTTCTTACACATCCCCGCAGCTCCCTTCCCTTTCCAACCCGACTACACCTATCTCGGACTCGAATGAAAATGTAGCTGTATGACTGGATCCCCTCACGTCTCCCATGACCATTCCCTTCTCCACTTGTAGGCTGTAATCAGAGCTGTAACTGCCCTATCAACGCGTGTTCCTGTTACCGCTCAGTCTCGTACACGCTCTAGCCAATCAAACCCGAACAATATATCAAGTACGTTCCGTTCTGGATCTCCTGTAGACGAACCGCGAATCCGAAGCCGAGTGGAAGCCTATTACGAGCTTCCCATTCCCGAAGCCCGACTCTGCTCTTGAGATTGATTTACCTCAGGTCCGAGCCCGAGTCTTATAAATCTCTCGTATGACTTCGACCCGGACGTGGACGTGGCAAATGTGTCCCACGCCTCACTGCGCCCACCACTGCTGTGTCTTTTTCCCTCGCAGGCTGTAGGTACCCCTTTATCAATACCTACTATCTGGGTTCCTGTTTCCTGTTTCCTTCTTCCTTTTTCCGCTCTTCGTCTCCTCTCGTCTCGTTTACGCACCAGCACCAGCGTCTCTACGCTCTAGACGTTTACAACCAAAGCCGAACAATGGGAAAGTCACGGTGCTCTGGATCTAACGTACTATAGATGAGGGCAAATCCAAGTCAAGACATAAATGCATGCATTTCTACCAAAACTTCGCACTCGACTGATTTCGAATCCTCATCCGAATTTCAACCCCGAAAAAATAACATCATATGTTGACGGCGAGCGGGGAGAGCTCGCGCTTGAGTCCATTAGTCAGTTGCGGCATTCGACTCTGCTCTCCAAATCATTTAATTCAACTTCAAGAATTGCCCCCAAGTGGGTCTTACACCAAATGTCCGGTAGTTATACCTGGGGACGAATATACCTTCCAATCAAGCCTTCGCTCCGTCGACATTTGAACTCGAATTTATAATCAATCTCGTCTCGCATGCCCGAACAACCGAATCCCAGGCCTAGATTCAAACTGAAAG
Organism: Mycena leptocephala; assembly: GCA_029378395.1. Classification (NCBI taxonomy): domain Eukaryota; kingdom Fungi; phylum Basidiomycota; class Agaricomycetes; order Agaricales; family Mycenaceae; genus Mycena; species Mycena leptocephala. The sequence continues at coordinate 84,831 of JARJLF010000595.1, forward strand.
AATTCCTCGTCCCGAATAACTTCGAATTCGAAGAGCGGGCATCCTCATGCTTTTATGCACTGTATGCATGTAAAGTATATGCCTAATTCGAATTCAAATTCGGATTCGGATTCTAGACCTGATTCCGAGCTCAGATTTGCCGGTCTTGTGCTCTCCACACCCACTCGCTACTGGTATGTATCGACTCGGAACAAATTAATATCCTGCTTTATCCATTCCTCGATGGCGACTCTTCAAATTGTCCCCGGACCCGGACTGCACGCGCAATGAAGCTACCTAGCTTAGCTTAGGTTGCAATTCAACAATCTCAGGCTGTAGGGTGACAAATGCCTTCACTGCCATTCAGAGTTCAAATGTTATCATGTTTGCGGTTGACTATTGACATCGAACCTGCTATCTATTTGTGTCAATGGTTAACCAACCTGAAACCGGAATCGGGCGGGAATCAATTTTAATCGATAGGCTGAGGCTGCAGGTTGCTCATTGAATCATATACATATAGGCTACATAAACTGCTCTACGATAGGATAACCATCGAAAGTACACCCGCTGCATTCTATTTGGCAGTATGTAGGATAATTTGGAGTCTGGACACGAAGTGGTTCAAGTGGGCTCTGCCGTGACAGCGGGCTATGGTTGTTATTCCATTTGGAACTGGCTGAGAATTGGGGCCCGAATGTTGTGATGATTCCCCATCAAACCGCCCTCCTGTTCGGTAGCTCGACCCCTCTCAATTCCTGGTCGATTGTTCCATTCTTCACAAGTATTCTGGGCCTAAATACATGTCGGTTTCATTTCCAGAGGTTCCGAGGATGAACAGATGAGAAATGAGCATGCATTGCAAGTTAGGCTTAGTTAGCTATTAATTGTTTTGGATTGCCGCATTTGTATTTGTACTACGCCAGCACACCAATCCCTGCCTTGCGCATACGAAATATTCCTTGCACCAGACACCCGCACTGACACCTGCCTCCCATCCACACCCATCCGCACCGCTGCTCCCCTTTTCCGCCTGTACATCCACGTGTCCGGAACGGAGTCGTGAGGCACATCCCCGTCTGCGTGACCGGAGTCGAAGACACAGATTGGGAGGATTTGAGGACCGAGGCCCGGAGATGGGAGATGGGTACCGCCCTCCCCTTCCGTCCCGTCCCGGAATTCCAAGCCAAAGGGCAAGAAAGCCGAAACGCAGTCCTTCGCAGGCCAGCACCTCGAACAAGCAAGCCAAAGCCAAAGCCTCGCTCCCTCCCCCGAAACAGAATAGCCCCCCACAAAAAGAAAAAGAAAAAGTAGGAAAGAAATCCGAAGCAAGAACACCCAAATAAAGCCTACGAGAGAAGGCAAGGAAGACTCACGTTGTGATCCAACTGCTACTGTATAAAAAAGAAAAAAGAAAAGGTCGTCAGTACAGCATCACGATACACAGAGAACAGAGAGGAGATAAACGACGGCAGAAGGAAGGGAACGAAAGCATAACATAAAGCTATGAGATAAAAAAGAAAGGAACCGCAGACAGAGCAGGCAGAATGAAGTGAAGCGAACGTAAGATCGATATGACGGAGGACAAGCCTGAGTGCACCGCGAGAGAATCGCGACGTCGACGTCTCAGAACCCACACGCTGCAAGGAGAGTGAGGGGTGAATGCACGCAAGGCGTGCAGGAGGCGCCTGTGCTCTCCGCCGCCTGTCCTGCCCCCGTCTCGTACAGCGGACGACGGAGAATGAATGAGTGAGAATGAGGAGGAAGCGGCACCGTCTGAGAACCACCGTCGCGATGCGATGCAGCAGGGTGAATGAATCCAAGAAGCACGAAGCAGGCGCGCTCGGCATTCGGGCTGCGTGGGAGCTCGTCGTGCGCGCATACTGTGACGATAGCACGAAGGCACGCACCCACTCATCGTGCACAGAACATCCGTCGCACCCCACACCACCGGCGAGAGGCTATGCATCGTAAGCCCTCGCCACACCAGGCAGCATCGTACACCCAGCAAATGAGCGCCCACCTCGTGCCTTGCAGAGCATAGACGCCCCCCACATCCTGCGTCCCCGAAAATACGACGCCGCAAAGAAGTACTCCATCCCATACGACACGTCCAGCGAGATTAGACGCTGGGCGTCTCGTTCCCTATCAGGAACCGCACTCCACCCAGCACGATCGGACAAGTCAGGCATAAACGAAGTAAAGTCTCGCATGGCTCGTCCTGGCTCGTCCCCATCCAGCGCCTCGCTTCGCCTCGCAGAGAGCCTTGCGCCTTGCGCCCTGCGTCCCCGAAAATATCACGACGAGGCGAGGACTAGACCCCACCCCCACACGGCCTACAAGCTGAGCTGGGAACGCCCGCACGCTACTCGTTGCTCGTCCCTCAACCAGAAACTCGCCTCGCCTCGCCTCCCTCAAGCCTCACAGCACCCATCGCTCGCGCGCGCACTCGCTGCATACACAGCCTGCGAGTGCCCCAGCCGACCTCGCTTCCGCTTGCACAAGGTGAAGCAAAATGAATGAAACGAAGGGGTGACGTCGGTGGGGTGGGTGCGTGGCATGGCTCGCAATACGGGGGCGGATGGAGACAGCCCGTCCAGTAGACGAATAAGAGTGGGACAGAGGGTGGAGTGGGCGTAGCCGAGACTGTGATTGATACGCTGATACTGATGCGCCTCCAACGACGCCAGCGCATCCGCCAGTCGTAGCAGACCGATAGCGAGACCACCAAGAAGAGAGAAGGGGAAAGGCAGCGAAAGAAAGAAAATAGAAAGAAAATAACGCAGAAGAAGGAAAGACACGCACATCTGGCCCAAGGCAACTCGCTCTCCTCGTCGTCCTCCCCGTCCTCGTTCGGGTTCCCATTTCCTGTCACCCCCGCCGTGGAGCTCTCAAACTCAAAATTAAGACCCGGCTCCTCCCCAACGCCAGTCGCCAGACTCATTGCAGACGGTCCCGACTGCAGAGATGCATGCACATGAGGTGGTCGGGCAGGCGATGCCGAGTGCCTCTACTGCTGCCCCTGCTCGGACATTGCAATCTGCGCTCGATACGCCTGCACGGGCGTCGGGCCCTGCGCGTCCGTGGGCAGGTCGGGCGCCGGCGCCGGGACGCTGGGTTGGTACGGCAGGCGGAGGCTCCGGGCCCATATGCTTGACGGCGCCGGTCTGCCTGAGTAGGTGCCGTATTGGGGCGCATACTGCTGCTGTTGTGGATGCGGGAGGTATGCGTGGGCATGCGGATGAGGGGTGGTACGCCGGCGCAGGCGCTGGTATTGAGTCAGGTGGAGCGGTAAGCCTGTGGATTTGGGTAGGCGCTTTGGGGCGGTTGCGGGGCGGTTGCGGGGACGGGCCGGTGCGGGGGCGGGGCGGCGGCCGAAGATGTCTTCGTAGGGGGCGTGGCGCTCGGGGCCGGGCGGTCGATCCATCCAAGACGAGACGAGACGAAGTAAGACGTGAGGACAAGTTGACAGAGACAAGCGGCAATCTACAACAATACCGGCAAACTCCACAGACATCACCGGGAAAATCTTGTCACTGTCACTTTCAACACTTTCAATCCTTCACGTCCACCTGAACGTTTCAACCCACTCGCAGAGTACCCTTTTCTCTAGTACACCGTCAAATGTCTCACCCAAGTCTCACCAGCGCAATACGATTATGTACTATCTCCACTTGAAACGGTCTCGGACTTGGATACTGACATACTTCATATTGAAGCTCTCGTACACGTCTCATCTCTGCGACAGTCAATGAGTCATCATGTTCAATTGCAAGATGCCAATCTCTTCCTTCTGGCCTCTTCCTTCGCTCTCTGCGCTACCCCAGCCCACCGGTCTTATTATTACAGAAATACTGCTCTCCCCAAACTTGGAGTCTCGGACCTGTAAGACTTGACTGGGTAGCCATTTCCTGTGCTGTGCGGCGCCCAATATCATCTGCTCTGGCATTTCGACGAATTCCAAGACTTGAAACTGACCTTTCGCAATACAACCCCGTAACGTCTCATCCATCACACATCTAATCCTCGTACTTCCATATCCCATCCCTCCCTCTCAACAAAACCTTCTATCCAACATCGCCTTGCCAACCTCGGATGCGCTTCCTCGCCTGTCTACGGTTCCCAGACTCAGCCTCAGTGTCGTAAACGCGCCTCTTCTTTCACACCCGCACAGCTCCCTTCCCTTTCCAACCCAACCACACCTATCTCGGATTTGCACGATAAGTAGTCTAACTAGCCGAACGACGTGGTCTCGCGCCTCGCCATCCACCGCCGTTATTCGTTGTCTCTGCCTACCCATGCCAACCCACTGGACCAGTAATTGTTGAATAGTGGGCCAAAATTCAGCCATAAATTTTCTACACCCCAAAATCTCACAAACAAATAATTGACTGGTAGCTCTGAGATCTGAATCCTCAGGCAGAGATCTTATTTATTCAAGTACGGTTCCTCCACGAAATAATATTATGACAAATCCCGACACTGACAGCTCTGAGATCTGAATCCACATCTGAAGCTCTTATTTATTGAAGTACGGTTCCTCTGAAAAATACTTGTGATTATAATATTATAATGAACCCCAGCACACCGGGTTTTGAAATTAAATAATTATCTACCGCCAACATCGAAGTCTTTCTATCGGCCCGCATGGCAACGGTTTAAAATTAACAAATCATATCAATCATATGTCGCATTTGCACAGCATGCCAAATGGCTCCACGAGGCTCTACAGCCTTCCCTCTTTCTCCTCCCCCCCCCCCCCCCCCCCCCCCATGCCGCCCTTAACTCGAACGGACACCCGCGCGAGCATATTCAGTTGGTGGTCGGATAACAACTCGTTACTCCGATATGGTCCAACGATCAACCTTCATGTGGCGGCAAAGCCGCTGATGAGGTGGATGTATCACCGCCAGGCATTGGAATTCATCAGAAAGAACGAAGACAGTCGGCTTTCGACAGAGATAGTGGAGATATATGCATCATATCTTCCGTAGGTGTTGATGTTTTATTACCTGAGCTTGTTGGTTGATGTGATGTTTCTGCTCTAGGTGGGACTTTGTCTCGTGGTCAACAAAGGTTCCTATTCTGGAGGAGTTGTTCGACAAAATTCACTCTAAAAATACCGCGCAAATGGTGGTGGATTCACCTGTTTTCCCACACATCTGGGAAATGCTTGGGTCACCAGACCGTGCAGCACGGGTTTCATCATACTTGCTATTGGACAAACTGGCACAGCACGAGTGCAGCATCCCACCCATCTTGGAAATGAGGGGCTGTGAACGACTTCTGGCTCTCTTGGAGTGAGTGTGATACATATCCTTTTTAACATAGATTTTCATTTAATGTGAATCAGTGACCAAGATGATAATGTTGTTTGGTGGGCCTTGTATGCATTGGCCGCGATTGCACATTGGTTGGAGGGAGCACAGGCTATGGTCAATGCAAAGGTGCAGGACCATATCTTGAATTTACTCAAATCACGGGACTGGGGGGTCGCGTACCGGACCTGCCGGCTTGTGGAAGGGCTAGCTGGCCATGAGCCCACTGTGCCAGCCATTTTGGAGTTGAATCTATTGAAGCAGCTTGTGGTACTCGCTGGGTGAGTCATTGGATCAAACATATATCTTGTAAGAAACTCAATGTTGAAACCCTGGGTTGCAGGAGGGGCCTCTGGTCCTGGAACACAATTGATGCACTCCATGCAATTAGTCAATGGCCAGATGGTGTCGCAGCTCTTGCAAACATAGGTGCATTTGAGGAGCTTCAGCACCTATACCAAGATGACCCTCACCTACACAAACTCCGGGACAATATTACTCGGTACAAGGCGGGAAAGCCAGACTCCTCTACACATGAAAGAGTTGATTCGTGACTGCGAAATAATTAACACAAGTCTGCATCGCAATCATTTAAATTTATTTGCTTAGGATAACACAAAAGTCTGAATTGGAGGTAAGCCTGTGCCAAAGCAGAGTACATGGCGGAGCAAATTTGAACCAAGTTGTTATGATGCTATCATGTGTCCGCCTTCCTCCTGAAATGAGTCCAATGACTCTGGGTTATTATACCTCGTATAGCAACGAAATATAGACGGGAGAACATGAGGGTAGGCATATATTTTTGCCGCGAAACTTAGTTCTCGTTGTCTTTGTGAAGCGTGAAGGAAAAATTAGATTTGCATGGTCACTGGAAAAATTAAATGCTGCTCTAGTTGTGCTTAGCTTGATCAACAGGTCACTCACCGAACTTGCACCCCACTTTGGAGAATCCATTACAATAGATTCCGGGAGGTTCTGTTTCACTTACAAAATATGATTACAATTTGTGAAGTAGTACATCGAACTGCACGGGCACTTGGATTGTCTGACCCAACCATCCAAGGTGAACATTCGAAGATTCAACATGATACATCAGTCCAATTACATGTTTCAGCTTGAAATCCTTGAGATTGCAGGGGAAAATGGTATGACATCAGGAGTGTGAAGATGAAAATGCATGGGTCCCATTCTGCCCCAACGTGCTTTAAAAACAGCCAAAAGTGGGCCAAAATCACGCATTTGCACGCGTCATATTAGGGTGTTTCAGACATCCCAGCTTGAGGTCCAACTTCGGCCCCAACTTCGCTCGACATTGGAACTCGAAATATTTCGAGCGAAGTTAGATGTCGAGTCGTGGTACTTCAAGTCCCAACTTCCCCGAACCTATTTGGGGCAGCCGTTCTGCATCCCGGGACAAAAAAATATCAGGTTGAGTTTTGAGTTGGGGACGAAGTTGGGGCCCGAGTTGGGATAAAAGAGGATATGTCTGCAACACTCTAATATATTATTATTATTGGACTAATGAACTTTGAATATCGGAGGTAACAATTTAAAGGGCTACATGTACTGAAACGACAGAGTGACTGATTAATCCAATGCTTGGATTGCGCGCTTTCGCTTCCGGTTTACAGCTAGGGAGCACTGCGTCCTTATAATATTAATCAATAATCCGCGGCTTGGCAAGGGTTGAGACCAAATAAAAATGATCCAAGTCTTGGCCAAATCCCAATGGCCTCGTGTCTTCTCCCAGTGGAGGCATGGATCCCCGGCTTGAGAGCCGTACCTTCGCCGCTTCAACTTAACATTACTCCGCTCGGATTTCTTCAGGTAACAGTGACTATTTCTTCCTTCAACTCACTGCTCCAAAATGTAGGTTTCAGGCCGGCGTTGTTTCACCGGGTTCCTAGGACTTTCACTTATATATTTGCTGAATTTCATGGCGAGGACGTCCTCTCCTGCTCCAGGTACATCTCAGGCCGCTGCCTCTTTTGACCTTCACCGACTCTGGAGGTGTGTTGGGATATATTTTCCAGCTCATTCAGGAATAACTTGATATGAATGTGGCCGTAATAGGGCAAGGCATCGAGTTTGTTGAGATCTGGGTCTGCATCTAGTGCGGTCGAATCCCCATAGTGTCGAAACTCCCCTCGACTCGGTGAGATGGTCCGAACCGCCGTACATGAAAACAAGCAAAAATTTCTTTCTTGCCAAACTCACCGTTGGAAGCCCATGTTGATTTTAACCGCTTCTCCACGCTCTCTCACTCGCTACCGGGTCCTCGCGCAGCAATGGAAGTACTGGGGCAGCTCAAGTTTCTCCGGGTCCTCTTTAGTTTTTCTGCTGGACCCATTAGAGTCTTCTCGAAACTGCCCATCCGCGCATGCCAACCTGACTCGGGTGCGCCGTACATTCGTAGTGAGAGTTCGACCTGGCTATGCAATAAATCTACCCCGAATGAATTCAGCGCATCTCAATCTCATTGTTTGCAGCATCAACAATGCAACTAACAACGACAAGGATTATAATAGTACCGTAACTGTAAGTACGGGAGCTCGATCTTAGCGCGGAGTGGTTCATAGAGAGGGCCAATACAAAGATGAGCTTGGACGGCGACATTCTCAATTCTTAATGATTTATTGCCCTCATAAGACACATTGTTGCTCCCATTACTCGAAAAGACCACAGAACTTCCGCCTCCACATCTTGGCACGCGGGCCTCAGTTTTACCCGCATTCAACGATCCCTGCCTCTGAAGGTACGCGTCGAAGAAAGCCCTCCCATGACTAATTTTGCAATGCAAAATGTCTTAGAAGTGCAAATCCTATTCGCCTGGGCCCAATTGTGACCCATCTTCCTTCGGAGGTGGTTCAAACAATGAGACCTATGGATCTGTACCGAATATAAAAGAATTTTGAACAGATTCCGTCTGGAACTGGCTGAGAATTGGGCCACGAAGTGCGAAGGTTTTGAAGCACTGTGATCCTCATCACTGCCCTCCTGTTCCGTACTCGGAACCATTCAATTCCAGCGCAACTTTTGACATTCGTTGAAGGTAGCCTGGGACTGAATATGTGTCGGTTTCATTCCGCAGGTTCCGAGGATGAATGGATGAGAAACGAGCCCACGCGAGGGCATTTTGCACTTCTAAGACATGTTGGATTGCACGAGCTAGTCATTGTAATTACTTTTTTTGTTCTATCGCATACAATATGCCGACCGCGCATGCCCCGTACCCATTGCAATAAACACTCACGCAGGCGATCTGCTACACCCACACCTGCATCCCATCCTACATCCATCTACGCATCTGACATTCCTTATTCTCAGCACATCCACGTCTCCGGGACGGAATTGCGATGAACATTCCAGAGGCAGAATAGAGGGGTAGATGTGTACTACTACCCCATCCTCGGAGCAGAGTACGTAGGTGTAGGAGAGCATATCCATCCCGTCCCGGCGCAAGAGAGGCAGAAAAGCGGCGGGGTGCGAGCACGAGTTCCTCTACGGCCCGTTCGCGATAGCGCCTCGAGCAATCCGAAGCCAAACAGGGAAAGGAAGAGCAGGGAGAAAGAGAGAAAACAGGACAGAAGAAAACTCGAGAAAAGGGAGACAAGGAAAGAAAGTCACGTTGCGTTACACTGGATAATAAGAGAGGAAAAAACAGGCATCAGTAAGCGACGATCGTCGCGGGTAGAGAAACAGAACAGAGAGCAGATAAGAAACGAAAGCATGACATGAAAATAAAGGCCATAACATAACCCATGAACGGAACCGCAGAAGGTCAGAATGCTAAAAGCGATCAATCGAAGTTCGACATGACCGAGGAGGACGCGACGTCGAGGCATGAGTGGGTGAATGAACCGTGCTCGGGATCGGGATGGAGAGCACGGACATGGCCTGCTGATTGTCTCGTACAGTGGACGATGAAGAACGAGTGAAAATGAGGAGAAGGAGCCATCCATCGCGACACAGCAGAGTGAATGGAAGCACAAAGGACAAAGCAGGCGCGCTCAGTGCGGTGTTTGGGTTGTGAGAGGCATGCAGGTAAAAGAAAGGACGCTGCCTTGCACCCGCCATTGCTGGTTGTGCGTATACACAGCGAGTGCCACGATGCCCATGCCCATCCATGGCCTAAACAACCATACAATATGCCCGACCTCGCGTCCGCTCCATGAGGCAAGCGAGATGGATGACGTCGGTAGGGGTGGTGCGATGCAGGACCCAGCGCGGAGTGCAGAAGCCAGCAAAACGAGCAGAAGTGGGCCGAGACCAATGCACCGTTGCGATGTACACAGACAGGCACCGGTCATCGTAGCAGATAGGATGGATAGCAAGACCGTGAGGCCAAGAGGAGGGGAAGAAAATAACGCAGAAGAATGACTCACATCTAAGGCAGCTCGCTCTCCTTGTCGTCTTTTTCCCTCCCTCCTCATTCCCATTCGCATTCTCTCGCGGGCCTCCTACCCAGCCCCGCCAATCGCCCGCCCTCATATGCTCGGCGCCGCCAGGCCCGGTCCGCTTGGGTGGCCGTATTGCGGTGCATACTGCTGCTGTTGTGGATGCGGTGCCGGGGACAGTCATGCGGGTGGTGGTAGGGGTGGTCCGGGGGCGCGGGCGGGCGTTGATATTGATTCGGGCTGATTCAGGTGGGGATGGTATGCCTGCGTACGGCCCTGGGGCGAACCAGGGGCCGGACGACGACGGCCGAAGACGCCTAGGCGGCGTGGCACACAGGGCTGAGTGCCGAGCGGTAGGCGGGGACCAGCAGACGATCCATCCAAAGAGGCGATGAAGAAAGACAACTAGTACTTGGAAAAGAACGAGAAGCGGTCCGGCAATCTACAATAATACCGGCGACAAACGTGATACGTCATTTGCACTTTCAGTCTTTCATGTCGTGCAACTGGCAGCAACCTCAACCCGTTCATATATATTCGACGCGACTTCATTCCAACTAGTACTCCAGTCCACCGCCGAATGTCTCACCGCCTATATCCCCACTTGAATGGTCTCGGATTCAAGGATACCTCAGTGACTGACATCATGAAGCTCTCGTACATGACTCTTCAATTCCGACGCTGTCTGCATGATACCACTCTCCTCCTTCTCTCTCCGAGTCTCTCTCCCTCAGTGCTACCCGACCAGTCTTGTTACAGAAACTCGGAGTCTCAAACCTGCAAGACTTGAAAGGGTACACATTCAATTCTGCAGGCTATGGGCCGCCCAATGCCCACATTGACGTCTGGCTTATCGACAAATTTCAAGGCGCGAAACACAAGCCAATCCGGTTCCGCACCCTCTGCCCGCAACGTCTCGCCCGACCCATACCACCACACACCGGCAGTCCAATCCTCATACATACATATCCTGTCCTCCCTGTCGACAATTTCTCCAAGTCCTTGCCAATCTCGGACGCAATGCGGTTCCCAGACTCGGCGTCGTAAACTCCCTTCGCACTTCTTCTTCCTTCTTTCCTTTCTCACCTTCCTCTTCCTCACTGTATCCCCTTCTCAACCCGCCTTGACCTATCTTGGACTCGGACAATAGTCGAGCTGTACGACGTGGACATGTACACATCTCCCCATGTCTCGCCGCCCACGGCTCACCGCTGTTAGCTCTTAGGCTGGGCTGTAGCTGTTTTATCAATACCCATATGGGTTCCGGTTTCTTCAATCTTTCCTGTTTCCATTTTCCTCTCCTCGTCGCGTCTCGTCTTCTCGTCTTCGCATCTCCGCCGATATGCTCTAGACATTGACAACCAAAATCCGAACAATACATCAAGCACATCCCGTTCTAGATCTACTATAGACGAATAGCGAATTCAAGTCTTCTGAAGATCCCGCAATCTGAACCCAAATCTCGAAAAGAAAAAAATGCAACATTCCTCCCCAAAACTCCGAAAAAAAAAATCAAATCACGAAAGCCGGTTCATGCTTTGTGCTTGGCTCCACCCCTACTCTCTAAACCAAGTATACTGTAGTCTCACATACACTCGTTTCGCTGCTTCATCAGTAGCGCTTGAACCTAAATCTCGTCTCGGCCGTCCCGTGTCCCATGCCTCACAAATTCGACCGCATCCGCCTAGTATGTACTAACATTTAAAAAATTCTCATCAGAGTCCCCGAACAACTTCAATCTCGAACCCCGGACATTTTATCCTCTGAGATTTCGCCAGCAAGACTGGCGCGCGCTCCGAAAACAAAATAATATAGTGTCCATTCTCCGATGCACGTCTCACGGTCTTCAGCTCCGGTTCGTCTGTCCACTCGAGTCTTCCTGTCGATGGCCTCGACCCGGACTACAGAGTACTTTTTTGTTGACCACCGAAATAGTATGTACGCATGCGGCGCCGGTACTTACTATGCACTTCCCGTTCTAGATCTATACTATGGACGAACAGCGAGTCGACCTCCGAAAATCCGCAATCTGATTCCGATTTCGATTCCGAACCCCGAAAAGAAAAATCCAATGTTCCTCCCCGTTCAAATCATATTATATAAATCCCACAGCCTGAGCCTATTTATGGTTTTGCCTTATGGTTTTGCTGACTCATGCTCTTGAACTCTTGAATTAATAATTTCTAGGTCCGAGTACAGTATACTCAGGTTCAATGTAATCACTACATTTTGATGGCTCCTCGGCCAACTTGACCCGAGGTCGGCTGAGGTTGGCCGAGGTTGGCCGAGGGGCCTCGACCGGGTTGGTCGAACCCCTCGGCCAACCTCGACCAACCCGGTCAAGCCCCTCGGCCAACCTCGGCCAACCTCAGCCGACCTCGGTCAAGTTGGCCGAGGGGCCATCAAAATGTAGTGAATGTAATGTAGATGTGGATCTGGGAGCGTGCGTAAGAGTTCTGGCCTTTATAACGATATACATACAAAGTTTGGAATCCCGTTATTCCTTTCAACTTCGCTTGCAATCAAGCCTTCACTTCATCGAATGAACTGAATCTCGTCTCGGATATCGATGTCCCACAGCCCCATAAATTTCGACCGCATCTCGAGTCCAGTATTGTATTGTTTCAAAATTAAAACATCCCTCGGCCGAGTCCCTGAAAAAACTTAGGGTGGACGTTACGGTGCGTATGCGTAGATTCCGATTCTGCTGCCAAGTTTCAGTTCAGATTTACCTATCCGCTATATAAATCAATAGCTTTATATCATCGATTCCTCCACGTCGACTGCACGTGTTCTACTCCTGTCCGTCCATCTTCCAGTCGATGGCCTCAACCCGTGCTGCACTGGCAGAGTACATTCCAAAAAATAAAATCGAGATAACTTAATTCTGACCCATTTGCCATTGGAGGTGGTTCGAATCAAAGCTATGAGTCTGCACCATTGGAAAATTTAGAGAATTGACGAGATTCCATTTGGAAACTGGCTGAAAAAAGTTTTGATGTACTGTGATGATACCCCCATCAAATCGCCCTCCTGTTCGGTAGCTCGAAACCAATCAATTCCCGCCTCAATTTTTGTCGTTCTTTGGAGGTAGTCTAGGACTAAATATATATCGGTTTAATTTCCGGAGGTTCCGAGGAAGAGCGGACGAGCAATGAGCAATGCATATTAAATTCTTCTGGATTACTGCATTTGGATTTGTACTACGCTAGCACGCCAATCCCTCTTGTACATACGCCGTGCTCCTTGCATCGGACACCTAAACACCTGCCACAGGCACCGCCCCTATACCCGAACCCACACCTGCATCCCATCTACACCCATCCGCGTCTGTTTCCCTTTCCTGTCTGTACATCCACGTCTCCTGGACGGAGTCGCGAGGCACAACCCCAATGATGTGAGTGACCAGAGTCGGAGACGCAGATTGGGGAGGGATAGATTGGGAGAACCGAGGACCGGAGATGGGTACCGCCCTCGGGGGAGACGTCCTCCCGTCCTGTCCCGTCCCGTCCCGGCCAATTCCAAGCCCAAGGGCAAGAAAGCCGAAACGCAGCGCGTTCGCAGGACCGCGCCTTGAGCAAGCAATCCAAAGCCAAAGCCTCGCTCCCTCCCCCGAAACGGAATAGCCCCCACAAAAAGAGAAAGAAATAGGAGAGAAATCCGATGCAAGAACACCCAAATGAAGCCGAGGAGAGAATGGAAGGAAGACTCACATTGCGATCCAACTGCTGCTGTATAAAAAAGAAAAAAGAAAGGTCGTCAGTACAGCGTCACGATACAAAGAACAGAGAGGGGATAAACGACGACAGAAGGAAGGGAACGGAAAGCATAACATAAAGGGATGAGATAAGACAGAGCAGGCGGAATGAAGTCGAGCGGGATGAAGAATACACGAGGCAAGATCGAGATGGCGAGTAATACCACTGCACGTCCTGCCACTCGTCATCGCCGGCTCGTACAGCGGACGATTCGGAATGACTATACCACGACGCCTTGAATGAATGCATGAAGCAGTGTCCGGGCTGCGTGGGAGCTCGTCGCACACACATACTGTGGGGATAGACTCGAGCGTGCTCCTCGCACCTTCTGCGATAGAGCACGCGTTCTTGGATGCTGAGCTGGCTGGGAACCGCACGGCCGCGCTGCGCGCCGTATCGTCCTCGCGTGGCTCGTCCCCAATTGAGCGCCTCGCCTCGTAGAGCATGGATGCTCCCGTCCTGCCCACACACGTCTTGCATCCTGCGTCCTCGAAAATACGAATACGACGCCGCCGCGAGGACTGTACTCCGCACGTCCCGCGAGATGAGACGCCAAGTCGGTCCTTGTCGGGTAACGCGCACAGCGCGACAAGTCAGGCATAGACAACGCAAAGCCTCGTATCGTGTCATCCTCGGGTGGCTCATCCCCACACCACCAGCGAGAGGACATACATCCCAAGCCCTCGCTGCACCAGACAAGACAAGGTGTCGTACACCCAGTATACAAGCGCCCGTTCATCATCTATCGCCTGCGCGTCGCAGAGAGCATAGATGCCCGTCCTGCGTCCCCGACCACGAGGACTAGATCCACCCCCACACATCGTGCGAGCTGAGCTGGAAACGCCCACACGCCGCTCGCCACTCGTCCCCCATCCAGCACCGCGCCTCGCCTCGCCTCCACCGTCGAGGCTCGCGCCACCCTCGAGCCTCGAACCCGTCGCGCCACCCTCGCGTCACCCTCGAGCCTGTCGTTCGCTCTCTCGTCGTGCACAGCGAGCGCCATGACACCTAACCGACCTCGCTTCCGCTTCCCCCAGGCGAAGCGAGACGAACGAAGCGAGATGCATGACGAAATGACGTCGGTGGGGATGGGTACGTGGCGTGGCTCGCGGTACGGGTGGTGGTGGTGGAGACAGGGCACCAGAGCATCAGCGCAGGAAAGAGGATGGAGTGGGCGTAGGATACACATATCCTGATCCGCCTCCAACGACGTCGATGGCGCGAGCGCATCCTCCAGTCGTAACATATAGGATGAATAACGAAACCACCGAGATGAGAGGAGGGAAGAGGAAGAGAAAAGAAGAAGAAAAGCAGGAAGAAAATGATGGGGGAGAAGGAAGACACGCACATATCGCCCAAGGCAACTCGCTCTCCTCATCGTCCTCCTCCCCGGCCTCCTCGATCCCATTCCCATTCGCATCCCCATTCCCTATCACCCCCGCCCTCCCCAACCGTCGGACTTCCAAACTCAAAACGCCAGACTCAGCGCAGGTGGGCCCGATTGCAGCAACGCGTGCGAATGCGGTGGTGGGGCAGGCGACGCCGAGCGCCTCCACTGCTGCCCCGGCTTCTCCTGCTGGAACATCGTGACCTGTGCGTTCGTGGGTCGGTGTGGCGCGGGCGTGGGGACGCCTGGCTGGTACGAAGGGCGGAGGCTTGGCGCCCGTATGCTGGCGGGTCCGCCCACCGTTGCCGTATTGCGGCGCATGCTGCTGCTGTTGTGGGTGCGGGAGGTATGCGTGTGGGTGCGGATGGGGGTGGTACGGTGGTGCAGGCGGGCGCTGGTATTGATTCGGGTGGGGATGATATCCTTGCGGATTTGGATTTGGGTAGGCGGCGTAGGGTCTTTGGGGCGGTTGAGGAGATGGGTCGGTGCGAGGGGCGGGACGGCCAAAGATGTCTTCGTAGACGGCGTGGCGCTCGGGGCCCAGCGGTCGATCCATCCAAAGAGAGGCGAAGCAGGAGATTCGAGGAGAATGAACAAGCGGCAATCTAAAACATCGCCGGCAAATTTCAGAGACATCACTTGATCATGATGTCACTTTCGCCTCGATTCGACTCGACTTTTCAGCCTTGGCCGTGCTGGTCTCATATTCCAACTCGAATGTGTCACCGGCCAATATGGTGGTTATCAATATCCCCACTTGAAACGGTCTCCGGATGCTTACCGACGTAATGAACCAATAATGACAAAATAATGAACCTGTCTCATCTCTTCGGCAGCTTTCCGAGTCATCATGTTCAATTCCGACAATGCCCGTCACGATACCAATCTCTGTTTTGCCTCTCTCTCGTCCCTTGCGCTACTCTAGCCCACTAAGGTTTTATTGTAGAAATACTTTTGTCTAGGCCTGGACTCGGTCCTTTTGGTTTTGGTACACATTTGCTGCGGCGCCGAGTGCCATCCACATTGACGCCTCTGGTTTATTGACGGACTTTAAGACTTGAAACGACGGACTTGCCTTTCGAAACACAACCCCGCAACTCAACTCGACTATACCACACATGTATTGCATCTCTCCCTCTCAACAATCCAGCTATCCATCCAAATTCTAATACCCAACATCGCCTCGCCAACCTCGGACGCGTTCCCTTACCCACCTGCGGATTCTGCCCGTACTGTACCTAAGGCTCTATTTATCATGTCGTAACGCACTTCTTCGGTCTTTCACATCCGCAGCTCCCTTCCCAACCCTTCCCGACCCAACCACACCTATCTCAGACTCGGACAATAGTTGAGCTGTACAACGTGGATGTGGACATGATACACATATCCCACGCCTCACTGCCCACTGCCGTTATTAGGCTGTATATGTAGCTGCCCCTATCAAGCCACTGGACCAGTAGCTGTTGAATGTTGCCCAAAATTCAGCCATAAAATTTTAAACCCCCAAAAAATAATCGACCGGTAGCTCTGAGATATAAATCCGCAGACGAAGATATTAATTCTGTGAGGTAATATCATAATAAATCCCGACAATAACAGCTCTGAGATCGGAATCCGCAGGCGAAGATCTTATTTAAGTACAGTTCCTCTACGAAATACATGTAATATTATAATAAATCCCCAGCAAACCGGATTCCACTCCCACCTTCGAAATTATTTACGTCCCTCTAACGTAAGTCTTTCTATTGGCCCGCATCGCCACGCGGGCATCAGTTGAAAATTTACATAACAGCTCATCAATCATAAGTCACATTTGCACAGCATGCAAAATGGCACGAGGCTCTACAGCCTTCCCTCTTTCACCTTCCCCCCCATGCCACACTTGACTCGACAGGATACCCGCGCGAGTCTACGCAGTTGGTGGTCGGATAGCAACTCGTTACTCCGATATGGTCCAACGATCAACCTTCATGCGGTGGCAAAGCCGCTGATGAGGTGGATGTATCACCGCCAGGCAATGGGATTCATCAAAAAGAATGAAGACAGTTGGCTTACGACAGAGATAGTGGAGATATACATGTCATACTTTCCGTACGTGATGAAATTGCATGACCTTGTTGGCCGATGTGATCTTGCTGCTCTAGGTGGGACTTTGTCTCGTGGTCGACAAAGCTTGCCATTCTGCAGGAGTTGGGCAACAAATATTTATCCGAGGATGAGGCACAGGCCCTGGCGGATTCACCTGTTTTCCATTACATCCGGGAAATGCTTGGGTCGACAGACCCTGTGGCAAGGAGATCATCATGCGACTTATTACGCGGCCTGGCACATCACAAGTGTACCATACCACACATCTTAGAGATGGGGGGCTGTGAGCAACTTGTGGCTCTCTTGGAGTGAGTGTGGTACATATCCTTTTTAACACAGATTTTCACTGCATGTCAGTGGCCGAGATGAGAATGTTATTTACCAGGCCACTTATGCATTAGCTAGGATTGCACGTTGGTTGGAGGGAGCACAGGCTATGGTCGATGCAAATGTGCAGGACCACATCTTGAAACTACTCAAATCACAGAGTGTGTACTGGACCTGCCGGCTTGTGGAAGAGCTAGCTGGCCACGAGCCCACTGTGCCAGCCATTTTGGAGTTGAATCTTTTGAGGCAGCTTGTGGTACTCGCTGGGTGAGTCATTGGATCAGACATATACCATCTTGTAGGAAACTCGATGTTGAAACCGTTGCAGGAAGGGCCCCCAGCCCTGGGACGCAATCAATGCCCTCCATGCAATTAGTCAATGGCCAGATGGTGTCGCAGCTCTTGCAGACATAGATGCATTTGAGGAGCTTCAGCAACTGGCCAAGGCAGTGACTTATGCGGATGATACTCAAAAGCTACGCACAATCCTCGACAACATTGCTCGGTACAAGGCGGGAAACCCAGACTCTGTGCCCGAGGGAGTTGATTCGTGACAGAGACATAATATATATTAGTTGTAACAGAAGTCCGCATCACAGTCATTCAAATTTATCTGCATTCGATAACACAAGAGTCTGAACTGGAGGTAATGCTGTGCAAGAGCCAAGAACCCCATTGAGAAAATTTGAACCATTCTCCGATCACGAGTCTGCTTTGATCCCAATTTCTTCTGGTAACTGCGACAATTTCTTTCTCCAACTCACCGCTCCAAAATGTAGGTTTCAAGTCGGTGTTGTTTCCATTGGGTTCCTAGGACTTTCACTTCTATATTTGCTGAATTTCACGGTGAGAACGTCCTCTCCTGCTCCAGGTGCATCTCTGACAACGCCTCTTCTGACCTTCATGGGCTCCGGAGATGCATTGAGAGATATTTTCCAGCTCATTCAGGAATACCTTTACTCCTTGGCATCCAGAAATGTAGCCGCAATGAGGTAAAGCACCGGGTTCGTCGAGATCTAGGTCTCCATCTACTGCTGTTGAATCTCCATAGTATGTTCAATGATGAAATTTCCATTGACTCGGCGAGACGGTCCGAAACACCGCACATGCAACAACTTCTTTCTTGCCACACTCTGGAAGCCCATTGTTGATTTTCACCGATTCACATCGCTCTCTCTTTCACTACCCGGTCCTTGTGTAGCAAGGAAAGTACTGGGGCAGCTCAAGTTTCTCCTCTTTAGCTTTTTACAAGACCAATCCTTCTCGAAACTGCCCGGGCTCGACCTGGCTATGCGATACATATACCCCGAATGAACAGCGCATATTATAATATCATTGGAAATACTACAGGAGCTTGAGAGTCCGCGCCATCCTCGTCACTTCGTTACTTCGCTTAGCACTGTGGACCTTTGTGACTTCCAGAACATTGCGTGAAAGTTCGTAACCTCAGCTCGATTTAGTGTAACTCCGTCACTTCCTCTGTGCACCGCAAATGCCCCGTGAAAGCTCATCACTTGAGCTGCACGGAGCGTAACCACATGACCGCGGCTATCCACGTGGAAAGTGGACGGCCAGTCGCGAGCGTAGCGCCACTCAAGTTTAACTCTTGTTTTGCAGCATAACATTATTGAGTACAGACTTCGTTCCACGCCTCGCGAGTCGGGGGATACAGGGGTCTGGACTTGTGGCGTCGAGTGGTTCAACCTGGCGTGAAATGCCTTGTAAAAGTGACTGAGAGTAACTATTAGATTATACAATTCCCGACTCCAAAAAGGCTCTTCGTGCTTCAATTATGCTTATGAATTCTTATGACCTAGAACCAATTTGATGATTTTTTAACTCGTAACGAGACTGCATCGAGCAACGGTTGAACACGAATTGACATCAATTCCGAATTGATGTGAGTTGATGGGAGATCAGATGAGATGTTCAACTTGATGGCGAACCAACTCGACAACGACAGGGTCCCGCACAAGCTGAGGGAGTCAGCTTTTACGACTCCCCTGACTTCTTGCGACTCATAAACTATAGGACATCATATTATATGTACATTGACTTGACCCGCAAACCTCTCTATGAACTAGAGTAAGATTCATTGCAACGCTGCAAGCCTGAGGTTGCACTGTTTCCTCCACTCAATATCCACAAGATTATTCTCCATGTCCCGGGGAAGTAAGATGTTTACACCTACTTACGCGTTGATCAACAAAGACAGTAACAGATTAAGCCCAAGAATTATTTCGGAGTTGTAGATGTGGCTGTCTGCGTAACTATGTGGCTTGCGGGTCAGCTATTCTGTTTTGAACCATTTTAGACGACAGTCGAGGGTTTGTTGAGAGTTTGGAAGTATGCGACTTGTTGTGAAAGAGTTAAAACTGCTCAGTCAGATAATTCTATTTGTTCAACCCTTCGAGCTACTATGTGTTGAACAAGACTGTTGTATTTAGCTGGCTCAACCGTTCAGCTCAATTGTTCAAGTGATTTTGCAAAATTCTTTTGCGGCCGAAGCATACAGAAATGACTCCAGTATCTGGTTCAACCATTCTGCTTGCTCGGGCAGGTCAAAATGGTTGCCTTTGAAGACACCGATGTTTCGATTTATGGTACATTTCAACACGTTATGCCGGGAGGTTTCTGACTTGGTGAATTTATTTGCCATAACTCTACCATGGGAGCGACGATCTAGGTACTTTGAAAATGCATCAGAGCTGGGATAGGGTTGAGCCCACTGACAGCATGCGCCCATGCGGCAACCATTTATAATGCTACAGCAGATCCCCGCGCCATGGTTGGCGAGGGTTCACTTTTTGACTTGCTGGATTGAGCGCCAATTGACTTGTTTTGACTTGCACGTGGATTTTGGTGCGCAAGTCAATTGGTCGACGCCACAAGTCAAAATTGTGACTTGCAAGTCACAAATGTGACGGGCGCAAGTCAATTTGTCGGGCGATGACTTGCGCACATTCCCGACGTCCGGTGGCTCCAATTATTTTTTCTACACCAGAAATCATGGCCTGAGAAGGCACCCACCCAGTTCTATGTTTTCTTGCTGAAATTCCACGCACTTACACCAAGATTCGGGCATTTGAGCGTAATGTCTGGCGTCATAAAGGTAAGCTTTTGGCTGGATCCTTGACTTGCCCCGACAGAACTAAATTCAATGCCTCTCACAATTTCTGGCAAATTTTACACACCATTTGGATGTGGAATAGAAGAGAAATCGGGGATTGATAGGAGGAGATCAGCGGAAACACCAAATCCCTCCCCGGCCTGCATACACTTTTCTGACAAAGCCACACTCATATATGTGGAGTGTTTCACTACCTAAAAATATGATACAGTGTATGTCTTCGTTTTAGGCTAATTGGTTCCTACAATTGCAAGTCAACAACAAGTCAACATCCACGTTAATTTCTCGTATGGAACCAAACTTACCAGACTTCGGGATATTTCGTGAGTGCATAATCCAGTGTTCAATGCTAATTCTATCCCTCTATTTGCGGGATAGTCTCGCATCCACCACAAACGCTCCGGCGGCATCAAGGAAGAGGGTGAATGACGAGTCAGCGCCTGAAGAGCTTCCCACCAAACGTACCAAAAATCCAACCCACGTAGTGGAGTGGTCAAAAAAGGCGTGGAGGTCGAAACACAGTTGGAAGTCAGGTCAGTGGCTCCAGGAGCACGTAGAAGTGGGCGTCTCGCGAAGCTCTCGTAGTTTGCCATTAGTTTGTCCTCTCAAGCACAAAGTCAATTTGGTGCAAGTTGACTTATACGGTAGCAGTTTAACTGGCTCGGTCAATTGATTTGCGTCTTAAACTTGAGAATAGCTCTATTACTGAAATAACTTGTGGCCTTTGTTCCTTGCTTGATAGTGGTGGTCCAGCGAGGATTATGCCAATGTTAAGGCGGCGCAAGTTAACTTGGCACACACACAAGTTAACGTTGGCTTGTTTAACTTGTGAGCCCCAAGTCAACTCTCCTTCAATTTAACTTGTGGTGCATACAATCAAAATTAACTTGAATCAGTAACATGGAACTTGGCAGGCTGGATTCAATATCAATTCGCCACTTTGGGGTCAGATGTAAGTTTTGATCTGCTCACTCATTGAACTTAAAGTTATTTATTAAGAAACAGTCTGTTAATTTATCCCCTTGGACTGATGTTGTGCGACGGGCCAACATTATAATGGAATTCCACCCGGGAATGCCTCCGGTGGGTATGTACCAATTTTGAACTCTCCGACTCCTAATATTCTTCCAAGGCCACCCCGCGCCATCCTGCAATCTCATTGAGTAACGTTGGTGTGATCAGCTGAAATTTTCGATAGTCAATTCTGCGTTGACAATTTCAACGGCGACGACAACGCCAAGCCCAGTGACGGCAAGTGAATGATGGCATCAAACGATGCCAAGGGCCCTAAGAGTATCGCCGAGCACCATGCAGTGCTCTGAGGGCATTTGGAGTAGTAGGGGAGAGGCTCTGGGACATCTGGTTACAGTGGGAGAGATGAGTGTAAAAGGACACCAGCACAAGTCAAACGACGCGCAAGTTAAACAAGTCAACCCATCCAAATTTAAACTCCGCTTGGTGCGCAAGTCAATCTGCCAAGTCAATCGGTTATCCCTCATGGTTGGCCACGGTCCACAGGTCTCTACAGCAAGATAAAGCTCACTTGCATCCAAGATACACAATGCCCGAGTTCGTCAGTGTCGATCTGACGCGCCCAGTGTCATGTTCACTCTGAATCTACTGTATTTAAATATATGTATCGGAAGAATAATAGTAAGGCAATAATGTATTTATCGATCGTCAATGTCTGGTAAAATCGCGGTCAGCATTTCGGGCTATTTATCTCGAAACTCACTCCAGACATTCTGAGCATATTCCACCGCACTCATGCTGATGCCATCCCTCTCGATCCCCTACCCCTTCAGAGGGCCAAGATTCAGACACTTGGGAGGCGCATCTGTCTCCAAGGACGTAGAGCCAGAACGTTTTTGCGTGTTCCGAGGTACCAATGGTAGAGTAAAGTTTCAGCTCATGGTACGTCTTGAGTAAATATCAGAGTCTCGTAGTCGTACCTCGTATAGTTTCGTCTGCGACAGTCACATCACTAGCGCTAGCGGATGTCGATACATTCGAGGGAGCTAAGTTGCAAGTTCAGGTTGAATTTCTGGGCACAAAGAAAACAAACCTTGAGTCGAGGATTTACGATGGCAATCCTTGGTACCATTAGCATCTGTATGTGCGTGAGTAACGGTGCTCATCGATAAACATGGCGTCTAAGATATTTCGCACCCAATTCGGTCGCCTGACTCTTCCGGAATCGAGGGGCACGAACACGCCCCGAGGAGTTACCCTGCATGTTGTGAGAAGCCAGAAACGAAGTGAGAAAGCACCATCGAACCTTTGATTCTGCTCGTCTCAGCTTGAGGTGGGCCTATGCATCCGCAAAAGCTTTCGAATTCTCTGGAGCTTGGAGGGCATCGTCTGCAGCTCAAGCTCGTTTGTCATTCTCGGCAGCGTGAATGTGGCGTGCATTGCGGCTCGAATAACTATGAGACATCTCATTTCGAGGATTGTGTAATGCGAAAATATGGAGTGAAGAAAGCGGACTCGTAGGGTATACTGCATGAAAGATTCGACGAGCCCCATCCCAATTCCAGTCTGTGTATTGTTCGCCGCATCCTGGGCTCCCCCAAAATTGTGGCTAGGGTTAGAGGCACCACACGTAGTCCATAACGAGCGAGGGCCACGCGACTGCGAATCGCCAGCAGCGGAGCTCAGTGTGGATGGCGGTAACAAAGAACGGAGGGGTGGTTCCGTAATGCCAGCGATCAAACAGTACAATTACCACGCACGGCCACCCAAGTGACGAGCTTTCATCAGAATTGAACCGAGGTGACGAGCTTTACCAGAATTTAGTCGAGGTGACGAGCTTTCCCAGAATTTGGTTGAAATGACGAACATTCACGCTTTCCCATCAAACTCACGAACTTTCTCGCTCCTAGGCGAAGTAACGAAGTGACGAGGGTCACTACTACTCGGAGCTTGATAATACAACGCTTGAGCTTGAGCGCTTGGACGGCATCGTTCTCTATGCTGGCATTAATGTGCGCTCGTAAGACGTATCATTGGTCCCATTGCTGAACTCCCCCCTCAACATCCAGGCATCCCTCAAATTTCCCCGCATCTACCGATCACTGGCTCCGAAGATCTGAAGGTACGTATCGAACAACTCCAACTAGTTTTTGCAATGCAAACTTCGAAGTACAAAACACCTTCGGTTGAAATTTTGACTCGTTTGCCTTCAGATGTGGTTCAAATAAAAGTTATGGATCTGTAGGATTAGAATATAAAAAAAAGTTTGAGGAGATTCCGTTTGGAACTGGTTGAGAATTGGGCCGCAATGCACTCAAACCGCCTTCCCGTTTAGTGGCTCAAAATCATTTGATTCCGGTTCGGTTGTTTGGAGGCAGTCTGGACCGAATATGTGTCGGGTTCATTCCGGAGATTCCAAGGATGAATGGATGAGAAACGAGCCCACGCGAGGGCATTTCGCACTTCCAAGGCATTTTGCATTGCACAAGTTAGTCATTAGAATTGATTTTATTATTATTCTACCACACTTGGATTGGATTTGCACCACATACAGCACACCGATCCCTCCCTCGCGCATGCTCCGTGCCCCGTGCACCGGATGCCTAGACACCCGAAGATCCACATGCCACAGGCACTACACCCGCGCGCCCCATTTACACCTCTATACACCTCTGTTTCTCATTTCCAATCAACCCATCGCAGCACATCCACGTCTCCGGGACGGAATTGCAAGGAAAATTCCAGAGGCGGAATAGAGGGGTAGATGTGTACTAATACTCCACCCTCGGAGCGGAGTGCGTAGGTGTAGGAGAGCATACCCATCCCGTCCTGGTGCGAGACTGTAGAAACCCAGCAGGGTGCGAGCGCGAGTGTCGGTTCGTGCCTCGAGCAATCCGAAGCGAACAGGGAACGGAAGAGCAGAAAGAAAGAGAGAGAAAACAGCATGGAAGAACTCGAGAAATGGGGAGACAAGGAAGGAAACTCACATTGCGATATGCTGGATAATAAGAGAGGGAAAATAGGCATCAGTAAGCGACGATCCTCGCGGGTAGAAAAGAAGAACAGAGAGGGGGTAAGAAATGAAAGCATAACATAACAATAAAGGCATGCGAACGCAATAA
Source organism: Mycena leptocephala (assembly GCA_029378395.1). Classification (NCBI taxonomy): domain Eukaryota; kingdom Fungi; phylum Basidiomycota; class Agaricomycetes; order Agaricales; family Mycenaceae; genus Mycena; species Mycena leptocephala. The sequence continues at coordinate 109,309 of JARJLF010000595.1, forward strand.
AATAATATATGAATGGTACTGCAGACGGTCTGAGTGCAAAAAGCGATCAATAAAATGTCGAACCTAAGTTCGATATGACTGAGGATGGGAAGGACATGACGGAGATGGCTGAGATTCAAGACCTCGATGCTGAGTGGGTGAATGAACCGTGCTCGGGATTGGGATGGAGACCACGGCCATGGCCTGCCAATCGTCCCGTACTGAAGACGTCGGAAAACGAGTGGGAATGAGGAGAAAGTGCTCGCGATGCAGCAGGGTGAAGGGCACAAAGGATGAAGCAGGCACGCTCAGTGTAGTGTTCGGGTTGTGTAGGAGGTGAACAGGCATCGCATTGTTCGTCGAAAGGACACTGCCTTTCACCCACTCGTTGTGCGCATGCCCATCCATGGCCTAAATGACCCATACAATACGCGCAGCCTCGTTTTCGCTCCGTGAGGCAACGGAGATGAATGACGTCGGTAGGGGTGGGACGTAGGCCACGATGCAGAATCCGGCGCTGAGTGTAAATACCGGTAAAACAAGGAGGAGTGGGCCGAGACCGATGCGCCGTTGCGACGTACGCAGACACGCACCCGCCATTGTAGCAGATAGGATGGATAGCAGGACCGCGAGGCCAAGAAAAGAGAAGGAAAACAACACAGAAGAATGACTCACATCTCACTCCCCTCGTCGTCTTTTCTCTCCCCATTCCCATTCGCATTCCGTTCCCTATCTCACCGGGCCTCCCGCTCGACCCCCCGCCAATCATATGCTCGGCGCCGCTGGGCCCGATCCGCTTGGGTAGACGTATTGCGGTGCATACTGCTGTTATGGGTGCAGGTGCTGGTGGGGGTGTCAATGGTACGCGGGCACGGGCAGGCGTTGATATTGATTCGGACTGATTCAGTTAGGTGGTATGCCTGTAGATTCGAGTCTGCATACGAGCCCTGGGGCAGACCGGCTGGCAGGACGACGGCTGATGACGTCGCTAGACGGCATGGTGCTCGGGGCCTGGCGGTTGGCGAGTATCCAAGGCGAGACGAAAGAAGTGTGAGGACAACAGAGACAAGCGGCAATCTACAACAATACCGGCAAACTCCACAGACGTCACTTCAAAGTTCACTGTCACTTTCCCTTTCGCTTTCAATTTCAATCCTTCACGTCCACCTCAACGTTTCATCGTCAACCCGCTCGCAGAGTACACTTTTCTCTAACTCGAGTACATCGCCAAATGTCTCACCCAAGTCTCACCGGCCCAATACGGTTATCAATATCCCCGGTCGCCCACTTAAAACGGCCTCGGATACTTTTGCCGACAACGACATAACACAGCTCTCGTACATGTCTCATCTCCGCGACAGTCAATGCGTCGTCTTGTTCAATTCCGAGATCCCAATCTCTTCCTTCTGGCCTCTGAGGCTCTTCCTTCTCTCTCTGCGCCCCTCCAGCCCAACGGTCTTATTACAGAAATACTGCTCTCCCCAAACTTGGCCTGCAAGACTTGACTGGGTAGCCATTTCCTGTGCTGTGTGGTACCCAATGTTATCCGCTCTGGCTTGTCGACAGCTCTGGCGTATCGACGGGTTTCAAGACTTGAAACTGACATTTCGCAATACAACCCCGTAACATCTCATCCATCACACAATCTAATCCTCGTACTTCCATATCCCATCCCTCCCTCTTGACAACCTCCTAGTCTGCCTATCCAACATCGCCTTGCCAACCTCGGACGTACTTCTTCGCCCATCTGCGGTTCCCAGACTCAGACTCAGTGTCGTAAACTCACCTCTTCTTTCACACCCGCACAGCTCCCTTCCCGTCCCAACCCAACCATACCTATCTCGGATTTGCACGATAAGTAGTCTAACTAGCCGAACGACGTGGTACACATCTCCCTCGCACCTCACCGTCCACAGCTGTTATTCGTTGTCTCTGCCTACCCATGTCAACCCACTGGACCAGTAATTGTTGAATAATGGGCCAAAATCCAGCTATAAACTTTATGACCCCGAAATCTCCAGAACAAATAATCGACACCGACAGTTCTGGGATCTGAATCCGCAGGCGAAGATATTAAGTACGGTTCCTCTATAACATAATATTATAACAAATCCCGACAATAACAGCTCTGAGATCTGAATCCACGGACGAAGATCTATTTAAGTACGGTTCCTCTACAAAATACATGTAATATTATAATAAATCCTCCGCAACCCGGGTTCCACTCCCAGCTTCGAAATTATTTGCGTCCCTCCAGCGTAAGTCTTTCTATCGGCCCGCATTCCGGCACGGGCGCCAGTTCAAAATTAACAAATCATATTGATCGTGAGTCACATTTGCACAGCATGCCAAATGGCTGGACACGAGGCTTTACAGCCCTCTTCCCTCTTTCTCCCTCCCCCCATGCCGCCCTTGACTCGAACGGACACCCGTGCAAGCATATTTAGTTGGTGGTCGGATAGCAACTCGTTGGTCCGGTCCGGTCCGACGATTAACCTTCATGCAGTGGCAAAGCCGCTGATGAAGCTGATGTATCACCGCCAGGCATTGAACTTCATCAGGAAGAATGAAGACAGTCCACTTTCCACAGAGATATTGGAGATATATGCATCATATCTTCCGTAGGTGTTGATGTTTTATTGTGTGAGCTCATTGACCGATCACTGTAGGTGGGACTATGTTGCATAGGAGACAAAGCTTATCATTCTGAAGATGTTGGGCGACAAATATTTTTCCAAGAATGTGGCGCAAGCAGCTGTGGATTCACCTGTTTTCCATTACATCTGGGAGATGCTTGGATCACCAGACCCTGTGGCAAGGAGTTCATCATGCAACTTATTAGACAGCCTGGCACAGCACGAGTGCACCATACCACACATCTTAAAGATGAGGGGCTGTGAGCAACTTGTGGCTCTCCTGGAGTGAGTGTGATACATATCCTTTTTTACACATTTTCATTGCATGTCAGTGACCGAGATGATGATGTTATTGACTGGGCCACTTGTGTATTAGCTATGATTGCACGTTGGTTGGAGGGAGCACAGGCTATAGTCAATGCAAAGGTGCAGGACCACATCTTGAAATTACTCAAATCACAGGTTGGGGGGATCCGAGCTTGGACCTGCTGCCTTGTCGAAGAGCTAGCTGGCCACAAGGCCACTGTGCTGGCCATTTTGGACTTGAATCTTTTGAAGCAGCTTGTGGTACTCGCTGGGTGAGTCATTGGATCCGACACATTATCTTGTAGGAAACTCAATGTTGAAACCCTGTGTTACAGGAACTCCGGGTGGGCAACTGATGCCCTCCACGCAATTAGTCGATGGCCGGCTGGTGTCACAGCTCTTGCAGACATATATGCATTTGAGGAGCTTCAGCACCTAGATTATCGTCACGATGACCTACCCAAACTCCTGGACAGCATCGCTCGGTACAAGGCAGGAAAGCCAGACTCTGCGAATGAGGGAGTTGATTCGTGACCGAGAAATAATATATATTTGTAACACAAGTCCGCATCGCAATATTCAAATCTATTTACATGGGTAACACAAGAATCTGAACTGGAGGTAATGCCTGTGCCAGAGCCAAGAACCCTGTTGAGCAAATTTGAACCAAGTTGTTATGCTGCTACTGCGAGTCTGGGCTTCTCCTATGATGAGTCCAATGACTCTAGGTTATTATGCCTGGTAGAACAACGAAATATAGACGGGAGGACATGAGGGCAGGCATATATTTTTGCCTCGAAACTTATGTTCTCGTTGTCTTTGTGAAGCGTGAAGGAAAAATTAGATTTGCATGGTCACTGGAAAAATTAAATGCTGCTCTAGTTGCGCTTAGCTTGATCAAGAGGTCACTCACTGAACTTGCACCCCACTTGTTCAACTTGTTGGAGAATCTGTTAACAATAGATTCCGGGAGGTTCTGTTTCACTTACAAAATATGATTACAATTTGTGAAGTAGTACTTCGAACTGCACGGGCACTTGGATTGTCTGACCCAACCATCCAAGGTGGACATTCGAAGATTCAACATGATACATCGGTCCAATTATGTTTCAGCCTGAAATCCTTGAGATTGCAGGGGAAAATGGTATGACATCAGGAGTGTGAAGATGAAAATGCATGGGTCCCATTCTGCCCCAATGTGGTTTAGAAACAGCCAAAATCGCGCATTTGCACGCGTCATATTAGGGTGTTTCAAACATCCCAATTTGAGGTCCAACTTCGGCCCCAACTTCGCTCGAAATTGGAACTCGAAATATTTCGAGCGAAGTTGGATGTCGAGTCGTGGTACTTCAAGTCCCAACTTCCCCGAACCTATTTGGGGCAGCCATTCTGCATCCCGGGACAAAAACATATCAGGTTGAGTCTTGAGTTGGGGACGCAGTTGGGGCCCGAGTTGGGATAAAAGAGGATATGTCTGCAACACTAATATATTATCCTTATTGGACTAATGGACTTTGAATATCGGAGGAAAAAATTTAAAGGGCTACATGCACTGCAACGACAGCGTGACTGATTAATCCAATGCTTGGATTGCGCGCTTTCGCTTCTGGTTTACAACTAGGGAGCACTGCGTCCTTAGAATATTAATTAATAATCCGCGGCTTGGCAATGGTTGAGACCAAATAAAATGATCCAAGTCTTGGCCAAATCCCAATGACCTCATGTCTTCTCCCAGTGGAGGCATGGATCCCCGGCTTGAGAGCCGTACCTTTCGCCGCTTCAACTTAACATTACTCCGCTCGGATTTCTTCAGGTAACAGTGACTATTTCTTGCTTCAACTTACCGCTATGAATTTAGGTGTGTTCTTTCCACTGCTGGGCTCCTGGGACTTTCACTGCTATATTTGCTGAATTTCGCAGCCTCCCATCCCTCCAGGTGCATCTCAGACGTCGCCTCTTCTGACCTTCACGCGCTCCGGAGGTGCATTGAGATATATTTTCCGGCTATTCAGGAATACCTCTACTTGTCATCTAGAAATGTGGCGGCAATGAGGCAATCAAGAACCCAGTTCTTCAAGATCTGAGTCTCCATCTACTGCTGTTGAATCCACATAATGCGTTTGGTGTCCATCGATGCGAGACGGTACACATATGCAAACCTCAACTTTGTCGGCATTAATCCCATATTGGCGAAGGAAAGTCGAAATTTCAACTCCTTATCTGGCCCTCGAACTGCAATGGAAGTACTGGGGCAGCTCAAGTTTCTCCGGGTCCTCTTTTGTTTTTCTGCTGGACCCATTAGAGTCTTCTCGAAACTGCCCATCCGCGCATGCCGACCTGACTCGGGTGCGCCGTACATTTTTGGTGACTGGGCTCGACCTGGCTACGCGATACATATCGCCCAAATGAATCCAACACATCTCATTCTCGCTGCTGTCCGTGACATCAAGAAATAGAACGCAACTTGAATTCATTAAACGACGACATAATCTCAGAAACGAGTTTCGGAGGATCATAATATTATTGGAAGTACTACAGGAGCTTGATATGCCAGATTTTTGCGCGAAGCAGTTCGTAGAGAGGTCCAGGTTATACAAAGCATGAACTTGGACGGCGCAATTCTCAATTCTCAATCTTGGCATTGATGTCCGCTCATGGGATGTATTGTTGCTCCATTGCTGAACTTCCGCCTCCACATCCAGGCAAAACACCTTCGGTTGGAATTTCGACCCATTTGCCTTCGGAGGTGGTTCAAATATCAATGAGCGTTATGAATCTGTAACCTTAGAATATAAGTGTCCGAGGAGATTCTGTTAGGAACTGGTTGAGAATTGGGATGCGAAGTGAGAAGGTTTTGATGCACCGTGATCCCCTCGATTTTTGTCGTTCTTTGGAGATAGTCTAGGACTGAATATATGTCAGTTTCATTTCCGCAGGTTCCGAGGATGAACAGATGAGAAACGAGCCCGCGGGAGGGCATTGTGCACCTGCATTGCAAAGTCAGTCATTGTAATTGATTTTTTTGGACTACGACATTTGGATTGGTACGATACTTATATGCGACATCCCCTTGCACAGCACGCTGATCCCTCCCTGGTGCATGCGCCGTGCGCCGTGCACCGGACCAGAATATCCACACGCCACAGGCACTACACACGCGTCCCATTTACATCCCTGCATGCATCTGTTCTCATTTCCGATAAATCCCATCGCAGCACATCCACGTCTCCGGGACGGAATTGCGAGGAACATTCCAGAGACGGAATAGAGGGGTAGATGTGTACCATACCACCCTCGGAGCGGAGTGCGTAGGTGTAGGAGAGCATACCCATCCCGTCCCGGCACGAGAGGAAGACAGAAAACCAGCGGGGTGCGAGCGCGAGCTTCTCTACGGCCCGTTCGCGATAGCGCCTCGAGAAATCCGAAGCCGAACAGGGAACGGAAGAGCGAAAAGAAAGAGAGAACAAAACAGGAAGGAAGAACTCGAGAAAAGGGGAGATAAGGAAAGAAACTCACGTTGCGATATGCTGGATAATAAGAGAGGAAAAAAAAGGCATCAGTAAGCGACGATTCTCGCGGGTAGAGAAAAAGAACAGAGAGGGGGTAATAAATGAAAGTATAACATAACAATAAAGGCATGCGAACACAATAACATAACACATGAACGGTACCACAGATGGAGACAGAAAGCGATCAATCGAACGCCGAATGTAAGTCCGATATGACTGAGGGTGAGGAGGACGCGACACGACATCTGTGAACCAAGCCATCGAGGCATGAGTGGGTGAATGAACCGTGCTCGGGATTGGGATGGAGACCACGACCATGGCCTGCCAATCGTCTCGTACTGAAGACGACGGAGAACGAGTGGGAATGAGAAGCTGCCATCCGAGAACCACCCATCGCGACATAGCAGAGTGAATGGAAGCACAAAGGATGAAGCCGGCGCGCTTGGCGCGGTGTTCGGGTTGTGCGGACAGCACGCAGATAAACGGGTGTTGCGTCGCTCATCGAAAGGACGCTTCCTTGCACCCACTATCGCTCGTTGTGCGTATTCACAGTAAGTGCCATGATGCCCATGCCCATCCATGGCCTAAATGACCCATACAATACGCGCAGCCTTGCTTCCGCTCCGTGACGCAAGGAAGATGGATGATGTCGGTAAGAGTGGTGCATGGCTCGCGGTGCAGAATCCAGTGCGGAGTGCAAAAGATAGTAAAACGGGTGCCCAGACCGATGCGCCGTCACGATATACGCAAACATGCACCCGCCATCGTAGCAGATAGGATGCATAGCAAGACTGCGAGGCCGAGAGGAGAGGAGGAAAATGATAACGCAGAAGAATGACTCACATCTCGTCCGAGGCAGCTTGCACTCCTCGTCGTCGTTTTCCCTCGCTCCCCATTCCCATTCGTATTCCCGTTTCCTATCTCCCCGGGCCTCCCACTCACAATCACATGCCGTCATATGCGCGCCGGGCCCGGTCCACTTCTGTTGTGGATGCGGGTGCTGGTCATGCTAGTGGTGGTGGGGCGGCATGCTGGGAAAGGCGGGCGTTGATATTGTATTATTGATTGGGCTGATTCGAATTTGGGTGGGGACAGTATACCTGTAGACTCGGTAGCCTGTGTACGGGCGGAATGATGGCCAAAGACGCCTAGGCAGCGTGCTGCTAGGGCCCAGCGGGCGGTCTATCCAAAGAGAGGCGAAGTGGAAGATGTGAGGAGAACAAACAAGCGGCAATCTAAAACATCGCCGGCAATGACGTCACTTGAGAAACGTCACTTTCGCCTCGACGACATCAACCAGATTCAACTCGACTTTTCAGGCGTGTTGGTGTCATGTTCCAACTCGAATGTCTCACCCAAAACTTTTCTCGCATACTTACTGACATAACGACGCTCTCGTAAAACTTCAAGTCCCATCTCTGCGACAGTCACCACGACGCTGGCCGCTGCATCATGCCTGCATGAACCAATCTCTCTCGCAGTATCTCGTTCTCGTCCTCTCAGTGTCTCACTGGCCCTGCTGTATGGCCCCACCACATTCCAAAAATCCTGCTCTCTCCCTTCCACCTGGATTCGTTGCTTGACTGGGTAAGTGATTCCTGGGCTGTGCGCTGCCCAATGCTATCCACTACGCTATATTCAAGGAGTTGACTCTTTACCTTTCCAAACACAAGGGCACCACTTCATGCTTTAGGCTTCTGTTAGTCCTGTACCTATATACCTGTACGGCCAATATCACATCCCTGCAGCTCCCTTGCCTTTCCAACCCGACTACACCCTTCTCAGACTCGAATGAAAATCCTGCTGTATGACTGGATCCCCCTCAAGCCTCGCTTGCCCATTCCATTCTCCATTCGTAGGCTGTAGTCTGCGCTGTAACTGTCCTATCAAAGCGTGTTCCTGTTTCCGCTCTTCCTCTCAGTCTCGTACACGCTCTAGCCAACCAAACCCGAACAATATATCAAGTACATCCCGTTCTAAATCTCCTGTAAACGAACCGTGAATCCGAATCCGAGTGAAAGGATATTATGAGCTCCCCATTTCCGAAGCCCGACTCTGCTCTTGAAATTGACTTGCCTCAAGTCCGAGCCCGAGTCTTATAAATCTCTCAGGGCCTGCTCGGGTGCACGGGGATCAAGCCATATGGCTTGATTTTTGGCAGGAGCAGCCTAAGCGAACACAGCCACATCAAGCCATATGGGTTCATTTTGGCGGGGCCGGCTAGGCTAGCCAGATCACCCGAGCAGGCCCTCATATGGCTTCGACCCCGACGTGGACGTGGCACACGTGTCCCACGCCTCAAAGCGCCCACCGCTACTATTCCTTTCTCCCTCGCAGGCTGTAGGTACCCTATCAATACCTATCATCTGGGTTCCTGTTTCCTATTTCCTTTTTCCGCTCTTCGTCTCCTTTCGTCTCGTTTACACATCAGCACCGGCGTCTCTATGCTCTAGACGTTTCAAACCAAAGCCCAAACAATCTCCCGGGAATGGAAGAGTCACAGTGCTCTGGATCTGACGTACTGTAGACGAGCGGCAAATCCAAGTCAAGAGACGCATGCATTTCTGCCAAAACTTCGCACTCGACTGATTCCGAATCCGAATCTGAATCCCAACCCCTAAAAAATCTTATTCGTATGTTGACGGCGAGAGGGGAGTCCATTGATCTGTTGCGGCATTTGACTCTGCTCTCCAAATCAATTAATTCAACTTCAAGAATTGCCTCCAAGTGGGTCTTACACCAAATTTCCGGTGGGGACGAACATACCTTCCAATCAAGCCTTCGCTCCGTCGACATTTGAACTCGAATTTATAGTTAATCTCGTCTCGCATGCCCGAACAACCGAATCCAAGGCCTAGATTCAAAATAAAATAAAATAATCCCACGTCGCCGAATAACGTCGGATTCGAAGAGCGGGTATCCTGGTGCTTTTATGTATGTGTGTGTATAATATATGCATGATTCGGATTCGGATTCTAGACTGATTCTGAGCTCAGATTTGCCTGTCTTGTGCTCTCCACACCAACTCGCTACTGGTATGTATTGACTCGGAACAAATTAATAGTCTGCTTTATCCATTCCCCGATGGCGACTCTTCAAGTTTTCCCCGGACTCCGGACTGCGCGCGCTATGAAGCTACCTAGCTTAGCTTAGGTTGCAATTCAACGACCTCAGGCGGTGGGGTGACAAATGCCTTGTGCCTTCAGAGTTGAAATGTTATCATGTTTGCGGTTGACCATTTCACCTGCTACTGCTATCTATTTGTATCAATGGTTAACCAACCTAAAATCGGAATCGAGCGGGAAAAAATTAAATCGACAGGCTGAGGCTGCAGGTTGCTCATAGGCTACATAAACTGCTCTACGATAGGATGGACATCGAAAGTACGCCCGGCGCATTCAAGGCAACTCGAATTGCAGTGCCGAGCTTCCGATGAAGTACCCCTCAGCTTCAAGTTTAAGTTGTATTTATCCAAGTCTTGCTTGTTGAAGAATCCATGGCTTACTAGTAGTTTTCAACCGGACGACGTTTGGTCGCGCTGACGTAGAGCACGACATTTTTAACAGCATTTCAGGGACGCTGCGTGAAGGTTGTTCAAAGAAGCCATTTTATCGGCCTGCTTCCCACGGTGTCAGTTCAAAATTAAAATGAGCGCCCAAACATCGCATTTGCGCAGCACTCCAGGTCGCACAGCCCACAGTCCTCCACCCACTTTCACCTTCCCCCCATGCCGCCCTTGACTCAAACGGACACCCGTGCAAGTATCTTCAGTTGGTGGTCAGTTAGCAACTCGTTACTCCGATACGGTCCAACAATCAATCTTCATGCAGCGGCAAAGCCGCCGATGAAGTTGATGTATCATCGCCAGGTAAAAGAATTCATCAGAAAGAACAAATATTGGATATATACTGGTCTTATTTTCCGTAGGTCCTATTGCATGTGCATTTTCAAAGTTTGCAGATGGGATAATAATGCTCTAGGTGGGACTTTGTCTCGTGGGAGACAAAGACCGCTATTCTGCGGGAGTTGTCTTACGAAATTTACTCCGAAAACAGCGTGCGAATGCTGGTGGATTCACATGGTTTCCATTACATCTGGGAAATGCTTGGGTCACCCGACCCTTTGGCAAGGAAATTATCACGCAACTTGTTAGCTGGCCTGGTAAAGCATCGGTGCACTATACCACACATCTTGGAGATGAGAACCTGTGAGCAACTTGTGGCTCTCCTGGAGTGAGTGTGGTACATATCCGGTTTGAACCTTTGAGGAGCTTCAGCACCTAGATCATGAGCATCCTTACCTACCCAAACTCTTGGAAACCATTTCTCAGTGCAAGGTGGGAAAGCCAGACTCCTCTGTGCACGAGGGAGTTGACTCATGACTGCGAAATGATATATATTTGTAACACAAGTCCCCATAACAATCGTTTGAATGTATAATTTGCATCGGGTAACACAAGAATCTCAACTGGAGGTAATGCCTGTGCCAAAGCAAAGAACCCTGCTGAGCAAATTTGAGCAAATTTGAACCAAGTTGCCGTGGTGCTACTGCATGTCCATTGTCGACCTTCCTCCTGCAATTATGACTGGTATAACAGTGAAACATAAAAGAAAGGACATGACGACACATAAGCTTTGTCTCAAAACTCATGTTCTCGTTGTCTTTGTGAAGGAGAAATTGGATTTGTATTGTCACCGAAAAAGTAAATGCTGCTATAGTTGTGCTCAGCTTGATCGATAAGCCATTCACCGAGCTTGCACTTCACTTGTTCAAGTTGTTGGAGAATCCATTGCAATACATTCCGGGAAGTTCTATTTCACTTAGAAAATACGATTACAATTTGTCAAGTAGCGCTTTATGTAAACTGCACGGCCACTTGGATTATTTGACCAGTCTGACCCAACAATTAAAGTTGAATGTTCGAAAATTCAACATGTCCAATCAAATTGATGTCGAGATTGTGAAGTCTATCAAGAGCCAAAATGGATGGACCCCATTCTGCCCAAACTGCCCAATGTGCTAAAAAAAAAAACAGCCGAAAATGGGCCAAAATCGCGACTTTGCGCGCGTCACTATTAGACTTAATGTTGGATGTACTATAATGGCAGCATGAGTGATTAATTGACCACTTGAATTAAGCACTTTCGATTGTGATTTACAGCTGGATCCAGAGCACTTTTTCCTTGGAATATCAATTGGTGACTTGGTAAAGGGCTAAGATCAAATAAAAATGAACCAACTCCCAATGGCCTTGTGGCATCTCCCCGGGCGTCCATTTTGATCCCAACTTCTTCTGATAACTGCGAGGATGTCTTTCTTCAACTCACCGCTCCAAAAAATGTAGGTTTCAAGTCGGCGCTGTTTCCACTGGGTTCCTAGGACTTTCACTTCTATACTTTCTAATTTTATGACAAGAACATCCTGCCCTGCCTCTCAGACACCGCCTCGTCTGACCTTCACGGGCTCTGGAGGTGTGTTGAGATATATTTTCCAGTTATTCAGGAACACTTGTCATCTAGAAATGTGGCCACAATGAGGCATTGAAGCACCCAGTTCCTGGAGACTCGAGATCTGGGTCTCCATCTACTGCGCTTGGACGGTCCCATCCTTAATTGACAATGCTTGCATTAATGTGCACTCATGAGATGTATTGTTACTCCCATTGGTGAAGACGGAAGACCACAAAAATTCCGCTACCACATCCAGGCGAACGAGGCTCACATTTCCCCGCATTCAGCCATCAAGTACTGGCTCTGAAGGTACCGGTAAGCGTCGAACAAGTACTATTACTAATCTTCCAATTCAAATTCGAAGTTCAAAGCACCTTCGGTTGGGCTCAATTCTGGCCCGTTTGCCCTCGGAAGTGGTTCAAATATTAATAAGCATGTCCGGAGTTTCGGAGGATGGCCGGATGGGAAATGAGCCCATGCGAGGGCATTTTGCATTGCACGAGTTAGCCATTGTAATTAATTATTTTATTCTATCGCATACAGCACGCCGACCCCTCCCTGACGCATGCCCCGTGCCCATTGCACCGGGCATATAAACACCCACACAGGCGATCCACTACACCCGCACCTGCGTCCCATCCTACATCCATCTACGCATCTGACATCCCATATTCCCAGCACATCCACGTCTCCGGGACAGAATTGCAAGGAATATTCCAGAGACGGAATAGAGAGGTAGATGTGTACTACCCCACCCTCGGAGCAGAGTGTGTAGATGTAAGAGACCATAACCATCCCGTCCTGGTGCGAGTGCAAAACAGAAAACCAGCAGGGTGCGAGCGCGAGCTTCTCTACGGCCCGTTCGCGATGGCGCCTTGAGTAATCCGAAGCCGAACAGGGAACAGAATAGCAGGAAGAAAGAAGAGAGAAGAAAACAGGATGGAAGAACTCGAGAAAAGGGGGACAAGGAAGGCATCTCACGTTGCGATATGCTGGATAATAAGAGAGGGAAAAACAGGCACCAGTAACCGACGATCCTCGCGGATAGAGAAACAGAATAGAGAGGGGGTAAGAAATGAAAGCATAAAATAAAATAAAAACATGTGAAAGCCATAACACAGGAACGGAACCGCAAACGGTCTGAATGCAAAAAGCGATCAATCGAAGTTCGATATGACTGAGGATGAGGACACAACGTCTGAGAACCAAGCCATCGAGGCATGAATGGGCGAATGAACCGTGCTCGGGATCGGGATGGAGAGCACGGCCATGGCCTGCCTATGGTCTTGTACAGTGGGCGACGGAGAATGAGAGAAGGCACCATCTGAGAATCACTCCGTCGCGATGCAGCAGAGTGAATGGAAGCACGAACGATGAAGCAGGCGCGCTCGGTGCGGTGTTCGGGTTGTGGGAGGCGCGCAGGTAAAAGAAAGGACACTCTGTTGCACCCACCATGGCTCGTTGTGCGTATATACAACAAGTGCCACGATGCCCATGCCCATCCATGGCCTAAACGACCCAGATGATAAACCTGACCTCGCATCCGCTCCGTGAGGCAAGCGAGATGGATGGTGTCAATATAGGTGGTGCGTAGCTCGCATGCAGGACCCAGTGCGGAGTGCAGAAGCCAATGAAACGAGTAGGGGTGGGCCAAGACCGATGCACCGTCGCGATGTACACAGACACGCACTTGCCATCATCGCAGATAGGTCCTAGGATGGATAGCAAGACCGCGAGAAGAAAGAAGGAGACGACACGGAAGAATGACTCACATCTTCTCACTCTCCTCGTCAACTTTTTTTCCTCCCTCCCCATTCCCATTCGCATTCCGTTCCCTATCTCCCCGGGCCTCCCGCTCGGGCCCCGCCAATCACCCGCCCTCATATGCTCGGCGCCGCTGGGCCCGATCCGCTTGGGTAGACCTATTGCGGCGCATACTGCTGCTGTTGTGGATGCAGGTGCCGGTGGTAGTCATGTGGATGCTGGTGGGCGTGGTACGCAGGCACGGGCAGGGGTTGGTATTGATTCGGACTGATTCGGTTGGGTGGTATGCATCAGTAAAACTGCAGATTCGTCTTTGACGTCTTTGCCAAGACGCGAAAGACCTTAAAGACGAATTTTCCCCAAAGACGTCGCGTCTTTGCTAGGCAGGTCCAAAAGTCTTGGCAAAGGTGTAATGTCCTAGGAAAGCCGCGAAAGATGTCCATGATCTTTCACAGGTAGCCGCAGTTCTTTACTCAAGATCACTTAAAGACGGGTATACAAGCAGGAAAGACATGTATTCAGGTCGAGTACGGTAAATAATTCAATAAATTCTGGGTAATATATACATATGCGGTTGCAGGGAGGGAGCTCTATAATAATCCAAAAGAGAATAGTATAGTAAGCACGCGCCAGGCATCGGAAAACAGGACGAGAACATACCATGCATCAGCCTTGAGGACGAAATGATCATCCTCATCGGAAGGGAGCTCGTCCATCCCGCTCGCATCCATGGATGAGCTCCAGCTCAACCCATCACATTTCTTCGGCATCCACTGTGAGGTGTGCTCCTCGATGGCAGTCCACTGCTCCGGGGTGAAGTCTAAGAGTGTGCGGACGTACTCGGTCGCCCGCCGATCTTTCAGGTCCTTCCCGTCAATTGTCTTCGTTGTATCAGCCCAGTTGTCCTTCGAGAAGTGATCGCGCTTATTCGTGGACGAGATCGCGAGGTTGCCGGTGGACCAAGCGCGAAGAGCGCGCTCAACCTGTAGTCCAGTAAGTGCGAGAAGATACAATGTGCTTGCGACGCACCGCTTCACCTATCTCGGACTCGAGCGATAGTCGAACTGCACGACTCCAACATGGTACACATCTCCCTTATGCCTCACCGCCCGGCGCCGTTGATTCCCTTCTCCGCTGGCGCCCTTATCAATCCAGACTGGGCTAGTAGCTGTTGAATAATTGCCTAAAACTTGGTCATAATGTTTCAACCCCATGAAAATCTCTGGAACAATATAATTGACACTGGCAGCTCTAATCTGCAGGTGAAGATCTTATTTAAGTATGGTTCCTCTATAAAATAATATCATAATAAATCCCGACACTACCTCTGAGATCTGAACCCGCTGCCGCAGGTGAAGATCTTATTTATTTAAGTATGGTTCCTCTACGAAATACATGTAATATTATAATAAATCCCCAGCAAACCGGGTTCCACTCCTACCTTTGAAAGTAAATAATTATGTACCGCCAACATCAAAGTCTTTCGATCGGCCCGCATCCCCGCACGGCGCCAGTGCAAAATTAACAAATCATATCAATCATAAGTCACATTTGCACAGCATGCAAAATGGCACGAGGCTCTACAGCCCGACCTCTTTCTCTTCCCCCATGCCGCCCTTAACTCGAACGGACACCCGCGCAAGCATATTCAGTTGGTGGTCAGATAACAACTCGCTGCTCCGATACGGACCGACGATCAACCTTCATGCGGCAGCAAAGCCGCTGATAAAGTTCATGTATCACCGCCAGGCAAAGGAATTCATCAGGAAGAATGAAGACAGTCCGCTTTCGACAGAGATGCTGGAGATATACATGTCTTATCTTCCGTAGGTGTTGATGTTTTATTGTGAGCTCATTGACCGATCACTGTAGGTGGGGCTATGTTGCATGGGAGACAAAGGTTATCATTCTGAAGACGTTGGGGGACAATTATTTATCCAAGGATGTGGCGCAAGCAGTGGTGGATTCACCTGCTTTCCCATACATTGGGGAAATGCTTGGATCACCAGACCCTACAGCACAGGTTTGGTCATGCTGGCTATTGGACAGACTGGCACAGCACGAGTACACCATACCACTCATCTTGGAGATGGGAGGCTGTGAGCGACTTGTGGCTTTCCTGGAGTGAGTGTGGTACATATCTGTTTTAACAGTGATTTTCATTTAATGTGAATCAGTGGCCAAGATGATGAAGTTGTTTGGATGGCTACGGAAGCATTAGCCACGATTGCGCAGTGGCTGGAGGGAGCACAGGCTATGGTCGATGCAAAGGTGCAGGACCAGATCTTGAAATTACTCAAATCACAGAGCTGGGGGGCCCCGTACTGGACCTGCCGGCTTGTAGAAGAGCTAGCTGGCCACAAGCCCACTGTGCCAGCCATTTTGGAGTTGAATCTGTTGAGGCAGCTTGTAGTACTCGCTGGGTGAGTCATTGGATCAAACATATATCTTGTAGGAAACTTGACGTTGAAACTATGTGTTCCAGGAGGCCCACCTTGAGAGCGATCGATGCGCTCTACGCAATTAGTCAATGGCCGGAAGGTGTTGCAGCTCTTGCTGACTTGGGTGTGTTTGAGGAGCTTCAGCACTTCGCCTATCGACGTCATGATGACCTACCCAAACTCCTCGACAACATTGCTCGGTACAAAGCACGAAAGCCAGACTCTGCGCCTGAGGGCGAGGGAGTTGATTTGGGACATATATATTTGTAACCCATAACACAAGTCTGCATCACAATCATTAAATTTTAACACAAGGGAGAATCTGAACAAGAGGCAATGACTGTGCCAGAGCCGAGAACTTGCTGAGCAAATTTGAACCATTCTCCGATCGCGAGTCCCCTTTGGTCCCAATTTCTTGCGACGATTTATTCCTTCAACTCCCCCTTCCAAAACGTAGGTTTCAAGTTGGCGTTGTTTCCACTGGGTCCTTAGGACTTTCACTGCTATATTTGCGGAATTTCACGGCGAGAACATCCTCCCGTGCCTCGAGGAGCATCCCAGATGCCGCCTCTTCTGACCTTCACGGGCTCTGGAAGTGCGTTGAGATATATTTTTCAGCTATTCAGGAATACTTTTCGTCTCGAAATGTCGCAATGAGGCACCAGTTCCTCGAGATCGGGTCTCCATCTACTGCTGCTGAATCTACATGTATGTTCAATTTTGAAAGTCCCATCGACTCGGCGAGATGGTCCGAAACGCCGTACCTAAACACACATGCAACTTGAACTATCCTGCTATTTGAAGCCCATGTTGATAGAAAATATTTGGTCCTCGCACAGCAATGAGTTACTGAAACAGCTCAAGTATATCCTCCTTAGATTTTTTGCCCGATCAATTCGAGTCTTCTTGAACTGGCTACGCGATGCATCTCACCCGAATGAATTCAGCACTATCCGTCTGCGACATTAGGAAACAGAACACAAATTGAATTCAACCAATGACAGTATCATCGCAGAAACGAGTTTCGCAGCGGCAGGATTATAATATTAAAGTACCAAGGGAGGTTGCTATGTCAGATTTTAGCGTGAAGTGGATCGTAGAGAGGGCCAACACAACACCTAAGCGTTTGGATGGTGCCATTCTCAAAGCTAGCATTAATTTTGCACCCATGGGACGTCTCGTCGCTCCCACTATTTAAGAAGACCACAGAACTTCCGCCTCCACATGCCTCAAATTTGCCCGCATTCAACGATCACCGGCTCTGAAGGTACGCGTCGAACAAGTAATAGAACTAATTTTCCAATGCAAAATGTCTTACAGGTACAAAACACCTTCGGTTGGAATTCTGGCCTGTTGCCTTCGAAGATGGTTCAAATATTAATGAGACCTATGAATCTGTACCATTGGAATATAAAAGAAGTTTAAACAAATTCCGTTTGGAACTGGCTGAGAATTGAGCCGCGAAGTGCGAGGGTTTCGATGCACTGTGATTAGTGTGGATGGCAGAATAGTTCGAGAGGTAATTCGCCAGACAGAATGGCAGAATGGCATGGCAGAATACTGGCAGAATTTGGCACAGTATGGCAGAACAAATAAGGCACTGGCATATATTTTCTGCGGTCCCCCAAGATCCTCCACATTCCAGCCCCCAGGAAAATTTCCTCAAACAACACTAATGATATATTCATGCACCAAAGTCTCCCCACCCTTGTCAACATGCTCGAGTTCAGCAACAGTAAAATCAGAAATTTCACCGTCAATAACTGCACCGCCAGTGCCAGCTGAAGTTGAGTTTTTATTAGTCCTTATTCATCCACACGCATTCTCTACGATGTAAACTAATTCTTTCATTTGATTTTCTTCAACTCAGGTCAGTAATTCATAAATGAGTCCGAGAACAATGCAGAAACAATAAATAATAGGCCATGTTCTGCCGAATTCTGCCATCCACCATCCAATTAAGCCAATTCTGCCAGCCTTTCTGCCGGGTCAAATGGCAGTTTGGCAGGATTCTGCCAACCACACTAAAGTCTTAGTCTGTGATCCCTCAATTTTTGTCGTTCTTTGGGGTAGTCTAGGACTGAATATGTGTCGGTTTCATTCCGGAGGTTCCAAGGATGAACGGATGAGAAACGAGCCCACGCGAGGGCATTTCGCACTTCCAAGGCATTTTGCATTGCACGAGTTAGTCATTGTAATTAATTTTTTGTTCTATCACATACAGCATGCCGACCCCTCCCTGGCGCATGCCCCGTGCCCATTGCAACACCCACGCAGGCGATCTGCTGCACCCACGCCTGTGTCCCATCCTACATCCATCTACACATCCGACATCTGATATTCCCAGCACATCCACGTCTCGTCTTTGGGACGAAATTGCGAGGAACATTCCAGAAACGGAATAGAGGGGTAGATGTGTACTACTACCCTACCCTCAGAGCAGAGTGCGTAGGTGTAAGAGAGCATACCCATCCCGTCCCGGTGCGAAAGACAGAAAACCAGTAGAATGCGAGCGCGAGCTCCTCTATGGCCCGTTCGCGATGGCGCCTCGAGCAATTCGAAGCCGAACAGGGAACAGAAGAGCAGAAAGAAGAACAGATAGGGGGAAAAAACAGGATGGAAGAAACTCGAGAAAAGGGGAGACAAGGCAGGAAACTCACGTTGCGATATGCTGAATAATAAGAGATGAAAAAACAGGCATCAGTAAGCGATGATCCTCGCGGGTAGAGAAACAAAACAGAGGGGAGATGAGAAACATGGAAATAAAGGCATCCGAACGCAATAATATATCACTTGAACGGAACCGCAGACGGTCAGAATGCAAAAAGCAACCAATCGAACATCGAACGTGAGTTCGATATGACTGAAGGTGAGGAGGACATGACGTCTGAGAACCAAGACGTCGATGCATGAGTGGATTAATGAACCGTGCTCGGGATAGGGATGGAGAGCACACCACTGCACATTCTGCTAATTGTCTCGTACAGCAGGCAACGGAGAATGGGCGAGAATGAGGGGAAGGTGCCACACAGCAGAGTGAATGGAAGCACAAAGGACGAAGCAGGCGCGCTTGGCGCGGTGTTCGGATGGTGTAAGAGGTAAACCGGCATCACATTACTCGTCGAAAGTATGCTGCCTTGCACCCGCCATCGCTCGTTTTGCGTAGACGCAGCAAGTGCCACCATGCCCATGCCCATCCATGGCCTAAACGACCCATACAATACGCGCAGCCTCGCTTCCGCTCCGTGAGGCAAGCAAGATGGATGACGTTGGTAGGGGTGGTGTATAGCTCGCAATGCAGGACCCAGCGTAGAGTGCAGAAGCCAATAAAACGAGTAGGGGTGAGTCGAGACCGATGCGCCCTCGCGATGTACGCAGACACGCACCTACCATCCTAGCAGATAAGATGCATAGCAAGACTGCGCGGCCAAGAGGAGAGGAGGAAAATGATAACGCAGAAGAATGACTCACATCTCGTCCGAGGCAGCTTGCACTCCTCGTCGTTTTTTCTCCCCTCCCTCCCTATTCCCATTCGCAATTCCCATTCGCATTCCCATCCCTATTTCCCTAGGCCTCACGCCAATCACTCGCCCTCGGCGCCGCCAGGCCCGGGCCGTTTGGGTAGCCGTATTGCGGCGCATGCTGCTGCTGTTGTAGATAGCAGCATGCTGTTGTAGATACAGGTGCCGGTTGTAGTCATGCAGGCGCTGGTGGGGTGGTACGCAGGCACGCGCAGGCGTTGATATTGATTCGGACTCATTCGGTCGATTGCATGCCTGTAGATTTGGGTCTGCATATGAGCCTTGGGGCAGACCGGGCTGGCGGGACAGCGGCTGATGACGTCGCTAGATGGCATGGCACTCGCGGCCGGGTGGTTGGCGGGCCCAGTGGTCGATCCATCCAAGACGAGACGAAGAAGAATTCGAAGGGTGAGGACAACAGCGACAAGCGGCAATCTACAATAATACTGGCAAACTCCACAAACGTCACTGAGAAAATCACACTCACTGTCACTTTCACTTTCAATCTTTCACGTTCACCTCAACATTTCATCGTCAACCCGCTCACAGAGTACACTTTTCTCTAACTCTAGTACATCACCAAATGTCTCACCCAAGTCTCACTGGCCCAATACGGGTATAAATATCCCCACTTAAAACGGTCTCAGATACTTCCACAGACAACGACATAACGCAGCTCTCGTACATGTCTCATCTCTGCGACAGTCAATTCCGAGATACCAATCTCTTCCTTCTGGCCTCTTCCTTCTCTCTCTGCACTACCCCGCACTACCCCTGCCCACCAGTCTTATAACAGAAATGCTGCTCTCCCCAAACTTAGCCTGCAAGACTTGACTGAGTAGCCATTTCCTGTGCTGTGCGGTGCCCAACGTCATCCGCTCTGGCTTGTCGACAGCTCTGGCGTATCAACAGATTTCAAGACTTGAAACTGATCTTTCGCAATACAACCCCGTAATTATAACGTCTCATCCGTCACACAATCTAATCCTCGTACTTGCATATCCCATCCCTCCCTCTCGACTACCTCCTATTTTTCCGCCTATCCAACATCGCCTTGCCAACCTCGGACACACTTCCTTGCCCGGTTACGGTTCCCAGAGTGTCTTAAACACACCTCTTCTTTTACACCCGCACAGCTCCTTTCCCGTCCCAACCCAACCACACGTATCTCGGATTTGCATGATAAGTAGTCTAACTAGCCGAACGACGTGGTTCCCATCTCCCTCACGCCTCGCCATCCTCCGCTATTATTTGTTGTCTCTGCCTCCCCCTATCAACCCACTGTACCAGTAATTGTTGAATAGTGGGCTGTCATGAATTGGCATTCTACCGACCCTTTTTCAACTTTTCACGGCGGGTTTATTCCATACGCCGACCAGGTTATTCCATAAACCCCACCCACATCCTAAACAGATTATTCCATTGCTCTTGTGGTTACACCACACAAAGGCGGTTCACTTTAACGACGCTGATTGGGTTATAATAAACCCGCATCTCCAATCATTGGAAACATATAGGGATGAGAACCCCTAGATTCACAGAACACATAGGGATATATCCCTGTGTCCTGATCGAAACCCCTGGAATTCAAACACACCCTGTGTGTCGACAAGTTCGATCGATCGACTCCTAGATACAATATATAAACTCGGTAGAGTCTCCTTGTACTGTAGATTCTACCTCGTCTAATATCGAGTCTGCCTTGGCTAGACAACGACGCAGATAATTCTCACAAACGACCCTGTCTCTTTCTTCGCTCTACATTCTCATCTCCTCGAGATCTACTTGAGTCTGGTGTTTAGGCGGTTACCACACCGCCTTTGGATCATTTAGGATCCCCCCTACTATCAACATAAGCCGACTACCTCCTCCTGACGACGAGGTTATTTGACGCTATCTCCTAGTGGGGTATCGTGCTACTTTCTAACTGGGTTATTCGACCATCGTCCTGGCCGGGTTGTTCCCTGTCACCCAACGTCTAGTCGACTTAGGGCTCGTCCTGACATGGGCCAAAATTCAGCCATAAATTTTCAACACCCCAAAATCTCAAACAAATAATTGACTGGTAGCTCTGAGATCTGAATCCGCAAGCGAAGATCTGGTTTATTTAAGTACGGTTCTTCCGCAAAATAATATCATAATAAATCCGGCCACTGACAGCTCTGAGATCGGAATCCACAGGCGAAGATCTTATTCAAGTACGGTTCTTCTACAAAATACATGTAATATCATAATAAATTCCCCCGCAAACCGGGTTCCACTCCCACTTTCGAAATTATTTACGTGCCTCCAACGTAAGTCTTTCTATCGGCCCGCATTCCGGCACGGGCGCCAGTTCATAACAGCTCATCGATCATGAGTCGCATTGGCACAGCATGCCAAATGGCTGGACACGAGGCTCTACAGCTTTCCCTCTTTCTTCTTCCCCCCATGCCGCCCTTGACTCGACAAGATACCCTCGCCAGTGTAAAGAGTTGGTGGTCGGATAGCAACTCGTTACTCCGATACAGTCCCACGATCAACCTTCATGCAGCGGCAAAGCCGCTGATGAGGTGGATGTATCACCGCCAGGCATTGGAATTCATCAGAAAGAACAAAGACAGTCGGGTTTCGACAGAGATATTGGAGATATACTGGTCTTATCTTCCGTATGTTGATATCCCATTCATATTCATAGGCAGATCTGATGTTGCCGTAGGTGGGACTTTGTCTCGTTGGCAACAAAGGCTGCTATTCTGAAGGAGTTGAGTGATGTCAACAGAAGATCTTTCTCTGAGGATGAGGTGCAAGCAGTGGTGGATTCACCTGGTTTCCCATACATCGGGGAAATGCTTGGGTCACCAGACCCTGCAGTACGGCATTTGTTGTGCATGCTATTGGGGGACCTGGTACAGCATGAGTTCACCATCTCACCCATCATGGAGATGAGGGGCTATGAGCGACTTGTGGCTCTCCTGGAGTGAGTGTGGTACATATCTGTTTTAACAGTGATTTTCATTTAATATGAATCAGTGACCAAGATGATGATGTTATTTACTGGGCCACTAGGGCATTAGTTATGATTGCGCAGTGGTTGGAGGGAGCACAGGCTATGGTCGATGCAAAGGTGCAGGACCACATCTTGAAATTACTCCAATCATGGAGCTCGGACATTGTGTCTCAGGCCTGCCGGCTTGTGGAAGAGTTAGCTGGCCATGAGCCCATTGTGCCAGCCATTTTGGACTTGAATCTTTTGAAGCAGCTTGTGGTACTCGCTAGGTGAGTCATTGGGTCAGACATATTATCTTGTAGGAAACTTGATATTGAAACCCCGTGTTGCAGGAGAGGCCCCTGGGGCTGGTCCGCAATTGATGCCCTCCATGCAATTAGTCAACGGCCAGATGGTGTCGCAGCTCTTGCAGACATGGATGTATTTGAGGAGCTTCAGCACCTAGACTCTAGTGACCCTGACCTACCCAAAATCCTAGACAATATTGCTCAGTACAAGGCGGGAAACCCAGACTCTGCGCACGAAGGAGTTGATTTGTGACAGAGAGATAATATATATTAGTTGTAACAGAAATCCGCATCACAATCATTCAAATTTATCTGCATTCGATAACACAAGAGTCTGAACTGGTGGCCATGTCTATGCCAGAGCCAAGAACCCCGTGAGCAAATTTGGACCAAGTTATTATGGTGCTACTGTTCCTCCTGCAATGAGTCCAATGACCCTGGGTTATTATACCTCGTATAGCAACTAAATATAGATGGGAGGACATGAGGGCAGGCATATATTTTGCCTCGAAACTTATGTTCCGTTGTCTTTGTGAAGTGTTAAGGAAAATTTAAATTTGCATGGTCACTGGAAAAATTAAATGCTGCTCGAGTTGTGCTTAGCTTGATCAACAGGTCACTCACTGAACTTGCACCCCACTTGTTCAACTTGTTGGAGAATCCATTACAATAGATTCCAGGGCATTCTGTTTCGCTTACAAAATATGATTACAATTTGTGAAGTAGTACTTCGAACTGCACGGGCACTTGGATTGTCTGACCCAACCATCCAAGGTGAACATTCGAAGATTCAACATGATACATGGGTCCAATTACATGTTTCAGCTTGAAATCCTTGAGATTGCAGGGGAAAATGGTATGACCTCCGAGTCAAGAGTGTGAGGTCTATGAAGAGACGAAATGCATGGGCCCCATTCTGCGAAAAACTGTCCAATGTGTTGAAAACCAGCAACTTTGCGCGCGTTATTATTGGACTTGATGGACTTTGAATGTCGGATGTGCTGATTAACTGACTACTTGGATTAGGCACTTTCAATTGTGATTTACAGCTGAATCAAGCGCACTTGTTCCTTGGAATATCAATCGGCGACTTGGCAAAGGGACAAGATCAAATAAAAATGATCCGAGTCCCAATGGCCTTGTGTCTCCTCCCTGGATTTGGGAGCCGTACCATTCTCCGAGTCCGCTTCGATCCCGACTTCTTCCGGTAAATCAACTCACCGCTACAAAATGTAGATTTCAAGTCAGCGTCGTTTCACCGGATTCCTACTGCTAAATTTCGTTGAAAACAAGTTTTGACTATTTGCTGAATTTCACGGTGAGAACGTCCTCTCCTGTTCCAGGTGCATCTCTGATAACGCCTCTTCCGACCTTCATGGGCTCTGGAGATGCACTGAGAGATATTTTCCAGCTCATTCAAGGATACCTTTGCTCCTTGGCATCCAGAAATGTAGCCGCAATGAGGTAAAGCACCGAGTTCGTCGAGATCTAGGTCTCCATCTACTGCTGTTGACTCCCTATAGTACGTTCAATGCTGAAATTTCCATTGACTCGGCGAGACGGTCCGAAACATCGCACACGCAACAACTTCGTTGCCACACTCGCCATTGGAAGCCCATTGTTGATTTTCATCGATTCACACCGCTCTCTCACTCACTACCTGGTCCTTGTGTAGCAAGGAAAGTACTGGGGCAGCTCAAGTTTCTCCTCTTTAGCTTTTTATAGGACCAATCCTTCTCGAAACTGCCCAGGCTCGACCTGGCTATGCGATACATATACCCCGAATGAATCCAGCTCATATTATAATATTATTGGAGATACTACAGGAGCTTGATAATACAGCGCTTGAGCTTGAGCGCTTGGACGGCATCGTTCTCTATGCTGGCATTAATGTGCCCTCGTAAGATGTATCATTGGTCCCATTGCTGAACTCCCCCCACAACATCCAGGCATCCCTCAAACTTCCCCGCATCTACCGATCACTGGCTCCGAAGATCTGAATCGAACAACTACAACTAGTTTTTGCAATGCAAACTTCGAAGTACAAAACAGCTTCGGTTGGAATTCTAGCTCGTTTGCCTTCAGAAGTGGTTCAAATGAAAGTTATGGATCTGTAGGATTAGAACATAGAAAAGTTTGAGGAGATTCCGTTTGGAACTGGTTGAGAATTGGGCTGCCAAGTGTACAACAAAGCGAGGTACGAGCTCAAATTTTGTTGGAGTGTCTGATTATAAGAGACTATCCCAAGTGTGATGCAGTGTGATCCCCTCCATTTTTGTCATTCTTCGGAGGTAGTCTGGAACTGGTTCATTCCGGAGCTTCGGAGGATGAATGGATGAGAAACGAACCCACGCGAGGGCATTTCGCACTTCCAAGACATGTTGCATTGCACGAGTTAGTCATTGTAATTAATTTTTTTGTTCTATCGCATACAGCACGCCGACCCCTCCCTGGCGTATGCCCTTTGCCCATTGAAACGGGTGTATAAACACCCACGCAGGCGATCTGCTACACCCGCACCTGCGTCCCATCCTACACCCATCTATGCATCTGACATCCCATATTCCCAGTACATCCACGTCTCCGGGACGGAATTGCAAGGAACATTCGAGAGATGGAATAGAGGGGTAGATGTGTACTACTACCCCACCTCCGGAGCGGAGTGCGTAGTGTAAGAAAGCATACCCATCCCGTCCCGGTACGGGAGAAAGGAAGAAAACCGGTGGGGCGTTGTGGAAGGGTGGCTTGCCTCCTTCGTCGCCAACCCCCTTCTCACGCCCTGGAAGCACGAAGCAACATTGATACCCAGATCCCGTATTATATTATTCCACACATTCACTCTCTCATATTTGATCATTTCACTGATGCAACCTTTTTTCCTTTCATTTATCTCCCAGATTTATTCAACTACTGTGCGAGTGTGTCCGTGCGCATTCCACAGCCAAGGCAATTTCGACATTATCTCAAGATATATTTTTGGATCATGCATGAATCATCCTTTTTCGAGTTTCTGGACATTTATGCCCTTACCTATCTGATATACCACAGACTTACAATTTTCTTCCTACGTACCGCCAATGCGACGAGCCAGACCCAAGTCCTCGGCCTTCTCGGACTACGCTGGGGATTGATTTCGAAGTGGCTTGGGCACCCACATTCGGCGCTGAGCGGGGCAGTGTACGTCTCCCTATAACGTCTTTGCGTAGCTCCCGGACTGCTCGTTGGACGAAGGTTTGACTTTTAGCTACGGCTTTTCAACCACGGACACTCTTACATACACGGTTTTGACTCATCATATTTATTGTTTGTACTGGACCCACACGGATCACTACTCTCTTAGCCACGTACCACCACCTATACGTCTATTTCAGAGCATCTTCGAGCGAATCCACTCACATTTTATCATATCTGAGCTAAGTTTTATATATTATTCATATTATTCATTGATCTACGCCTAGTTTGATTCAGCTTCAGTTATTTTCGATATTCTTACTGCAAGCCTCTACGCTCAGCCAGCACGACCTTGGCACGACCTCAGTCCCCCTCAGGACAAACCCTCTCTTCCACAGCGTGAGCGCGAGCTTCTCTATGGCCCGTTCGCGATGCCACCTCGAGAAATCCAACGCGGAACAGGGAACGGAAGAGCATAAAGAAGGAAAGAGAGACAAAAACCGGAGGGAAGAAACAAAAACTTGAGAACAGGGCGAGGTAAGAAAGGAATCTCACGTTGCGATATGCTGGATAAGGAAAAAGAAAACAGGCATCAGTAAGCGTCACGATCCTCGCGGGTAGAGAAAAAGAACAGAGAGGGGGTAAGAAATAAAAGCATAACATAACAATAAAGGTATGCGAACGCAATAACATAACACATGAACGGAACTGCAGGTGGAAACAGAGTGCACGAAGCGAGCAATCGAATGTCGAATGTAAGTTCGATATGACTGAGGGTGAGGAGGGCGCGACCTCTGAGAACCAAGACATCGACGCATGAGTGGGTGAATGAACCGTGCTCGGAATCGGGATGGAGAGCACGGCCATGGCCTGCCAATCGTCTCGTACTGAAGACGACGGAGAACGAGTGGGAATGAGGAGCTGCCATCCGAGAACCACCCGTCGCGACGTAGCAGAGTGAATGGATGTAGAATTTGGCTCCGGCAAGGACTTCCCAGCAAGATAATAATTGCAAGGTAGTGCAGTGGGTTACAAACCAGTGGGGTAACTACAACAAGTACTTGAGCTTTTATATGTACGTGAATATCCAATAGATAAGAGGAGTATCACATGTAAACAGAAACCTGAATAAAATCATGTGGAGGCAGGCAACAGATAGCAAAGCACATGGACCAATAACAAATACCATGGTGACCACATGTGAACCATATGGTCAAGCTTGGATCTCCAACAATGGAAGCACAAAGGATGAAGCAGGCACACTCAGTGGGGTGTTCGGGTGGAGGCAGGCAGGTAAAAGAAAGAACGCTGGTCATCGCTCGTCGTGTGTATACGCTAGTGACACGATGCGCATACCATCCATGGCCTAAATGACCCGGTCGAGGCAAGCGAAAGCGATGACGTTGGTAGGGATAGGGCGTAGCTCAGGACGCAGAATCCGGCGCCGAGTGCGAGAGCCAGTAAAATGAGCAGGGATGGGCCGAGACCGATGCGCCGTTGCGATTTACACAGAGACGCACTCACCATCGTCGCAGATAGGTCCTAGGATGCATAGCAAGATCGCGAGGCCAAGAGGAGGAAAATAACGTAGAAGAATGACTCACATCTCGCTCTCCTTGTCGTCTTTTTCCCTTCCTCTCCATTCACATTCCCTATCCCGGGCCTCCCGCCCGCAATCACCCGCCCTCATATGCTTGGGTGCGCCGGGCCCGGTCCACTTCTGTTGTGGATGCGGGTGCCGGTCATGCGAGCGGTGGTGGGGCGGCATGCCACTGGCAAAGGCGGGCGTTGATATTGATTGGGGATTCGAATTTGGGTGGGGACAGTGTAGACTCGGTAGCCTATGTACGGGCAGAATGGCAGCTAAAGATGCCTAGGCAGCATGCTGCTAGGGCCCAGCGGGCGATCCATCCAAAGAGAGGCGAAGTGGAAGATGTGAGTAGAACAAACAAGCGGCAATCTAAAACATCGCCGGGAATGACGTCACTTGAGAATCGTCACTTTCGCCTCAACGACATCAACAGGATTCAACTCGACTTTTCAGCCGTGCTGGTGTCATATTCCAACTCGAATGTCTCACCCAAAACTTTTCTCGCATACTTACCGACATAATGAAGCTCTCGTAAAACTTGTCTCATGTTCGCGACCGTCACCACTGGCACGACGCTGGCCGCTGCATGCTACCAATCTCTCTCTTTCTCATCCTCTCACAGTACTAGTCTCACTCGCCCTGCTGCGTGGCCCCACCACACCAATCTCATTCCATCAATCCTGCTATCTCCCTGCCACTTAGATTCGTTGCTGACTGGGTACGCGATTCCTGCGCAATGCAGCACCCAATGCTATCCACTGTGCGGCAAGTCTGTGCCATGTTCAAGGAGTTGAATTTAGGCTTTCCAAACACAAGGGCGCTACTTCATGCTTCAGGCCTCTGCTAGTCCTGTACCTATATACCTGTACGGCCAATATTAATCCCCGTCCCTACTCGTCTTCTTACATCCCCGCAGCTCCCTTCCCTTTCCAACCCGACTACACCTATCTCGGACTCGAATGAAAATCTAGTTGTATGACTGCATCCCCCTCACGCCTCGCATGGCCATTCCCTTGTCCACTCGTAGGGCGTAGTCTGAACTGTAACTGCCCCATCAGCGCGCGTTCCTGTTTCCGCTCTTCCTCTGTCTCGTAGTCTTGGACATGCTCTGGCCAACCAAACCCGAACAATATATCATGTACATCCCATTCTAGATTTACTTACTGTAGGTTCGAACCGCGAACCCGAATCCGAGTGGAAGGATGTTACGAGCTCCCCATTCCCGAAGCCCAACTCTGTTCTTAAGATTGACTTACCTCAAGTCCGAGTCCGAGCCTTATAAATCTCTCGTATGACTTTGACCCGGACGTGGACGTGCCACACATGTCCCATGGCTTACAGTGCCCACGGCTGCTGTTTCTTTCTCCCTCGCAGGCTGTAGGTACCCCTATCAATACCTCCGGTTTCCTTTTGCCGCTCTTCATCTCCTTTTGTCTCGTTTACGCATCAGCACCGGCGTCACTACGCTCTAGATGTTTCAAACCAAAACCCGAACAATCTCCCGGGAATGGGAGTCACAGTGCTCTGGATCTAACGTACTGTAGACGAGCGGCAAATCCAAGTCAAGACATAAATGCATGCATTTCTACCAAAACTTCGCACTCGACTGATTTCGGATCTGAATCCCAACCCTGAAAAAATCATATTCGTATGTTGACGGCGAGAGGAGAGTCCATCGGTCAGTTGCGACATTCGACTCTGCTCTTCAAATCAATTAATTCAACAGAATTGCCTCCAAGTGGGTCTTACACCAAATGTCCGGGAATTATACCTGAGGACGAACATACCTTCCAATCAAGCCTTCGCTCCGTCAACATTTGAACTCGAATTTATAGTCAATCTCGTCTCGCATGCCCGAACAACCGAATCCCAAGCCTAGATTCAAAATTTAAAAAGATTACTCGTCCCCGAATAACTTCGAATTCGAAGAGCGGGCATCCTGGTGCTTTTATGTACTGTATGCGTGTGCACAGTATATGCATGGTTCGAACTCAAATTCGGATTCGGATTCTAGACCTGATTCCGAGCTCAGATTTGCCAGTCCTGTGCTCTCCGCACCCACTCGCTACTAGCATGTATTGACTCAGAACAAATTAATGGCCCAGCTTTATCCATTCCCCGACATCCACTCTTCAAGTTGTCCCCGGACCCCAGACTACACGCGCTATGAAGCTACCTAGCTTAGCTTGGGTTGTAATTCAACAACCTCAGGCCGTAGGGTGACAAACGCCTTCACTGCCATTCAGAGTTCAAATGTTATCAAGTTTGCGGTTGACCATTGACATCGAACCTGCTATATATTTTTGACAATGTAGAACAACCTAAAATCGGGATCGGGCGGGAAAATTCAATCGACATGCCTGATGCTACAGGTTGCTCATTGAATCATACATAGGCTACATAAACTGCTCTACGATAGGATAACCATCGAAGTACACCCGCTGCATTCTATTTGGCAGTATGTAGGATGATTTGGAGTCTGGACACCAAGTGGTTCAAGTGGGCTCTGCCGTGACAACAGGCTATGGTTGTTATTCTGTTTGGAACTGGCTGAGAATTGGGCCCGAATGTTGTGATGATTCCCCGTCAAACTGCCCTCCCGTTCGGTAGCTCCAAACATTCGATCCCTGCTCGACTTTCGTCATTCTTTGGAGCTATTCTAGGACTCAATATATGTCGGTTTCATTTCCGGAGGTTCCAAGGATGAATGGATGAGAACTGAGCCCATGCGAGGGTATTTTGCACTTGCATTGTAAGTTAGTTATTAAATTCTTTTGGATTACCGCATTTGGATTTGTACTACGCCAGCACGCCAATTCCTCTTGCACATACGCCATGCTCCTTGCCTCGGACGCATAAACACCCACGCAGGGGACTGTACCTGCGCCTGCGTCCCATCTACACCCATCCGCACCTCTGTTCCCCTTTCCTGCCTGTACATCCACGTCTCCGGGACGGAGTTGCGAGGCACATCCCCGTCTGCGTGACCGGAGTCGGAGACGCAGATTGGGAGGACCGAGGACCGAGGACCGGAGATGGGTACCATCCCGCCCTTGATGGAGACGTCCATCCCATCCCATCCGTCCCTGCCCAAGCTAGCAGCCAACCCCAAGCCCAGGGAAGATCCAAAGCAGAAAAGCAGCAGGGTAGACGGTACGGGTACGGGTGCGCGAGGGGCAGCGAGGTCGTAAGTAAGAATACGCCCCCGCGCCATGTGAAGAAAAACCAAAACCAAAATAAAGTGGACGAGAAAAACAGAAGAGAGTGGCCTCCGCCCGAACAGGAAACGGAAAACCCAAATAAGGCCGATGAGAGATGGAAGGTAAAACTCACGTCGCGATGCTGTATAAGAAAGAATAAAGGTCGTCAGTATAACGTCACGATCCTCGCGGGCGGAGGAGAAATAGAGAGGGGATAAACGACAGCAGAAGGAAGGGAACAGAAAGCATAACATAAAGGTATGAGATAAACGGAACCGCAGAGACAGGAAAAGGCAGGCAGGCGCAATGAAGGAAGCGATCTCGTAAGTTAGATATGACGGAGAATGAGTTGGCTGAGAACCACCGTCGCGACGCGGCAGGGCTCGAAACGAGATCGGGAGCAAGATGCAGATGGAGAGCAAGGCCATTGGGCATGGTCCCACAGCTGCACGTCCCCTCACCGTCTCGGACGACGGAGAACGAGTGAGAATGAGCAGGAGACAACGTCTGAGTGGGTGGATGGATGCACGAAGCACGAAACAGGCGCGCTCGGTGTTCGGGCTGTGTGAGAACTCGTCGTGCATACTATGGCTATAGACGAGCGCGTTCTGCAAGAGCACACCCACTCCTCGCACGTCCAGCGAGTTTAGATGCTGAGCTGAGCTGGGCATCTCATTCAGGCAACGCCAGCACGCCGCCCAGCACAGCAAAGTCAGGCATAAACAACAGCGTTCTCCTCGCACCCCACACCACCAGCGAGAGCACACACGTCCTAGCCTTTGACGCCAAGACAAGGCATCGTACACCCAGCACGAATGCATGCTCATCATCCGTCACCTCGCCTCGCACGCTCTCTGCGGCCTACATCCTCGAAAATACGCTGCCGCGAGGACTAGATTTACACCTCCTACAAGAGAGAATGCAGCGTACTAGACGCTCTCGTTCCCTATCAGCGACCTCCAGCCGCAAACAGCACAATAAGTCAAACCAAGCGCCCCGCCACCGTGGTGCTATCACCCGCCAACAAACGCCGCCTCCCAGATATGGAGCGGCGCCTCGCTTCGCCTCGCCTCCCACGAAGCTCGCTCGTCGTTCATGGGTATACACAGCGAACACTACTGGCCTGCCGTACGATATCGGGAGGCGAGATGCATGAAGCGAGATCAAGGAAGAATGACATCACTGGGGATGGGGTGCGTGCGTGCGTGGCTCGCAGGACGGGTGGTGGTGGGTGGAGACAGGGCACCAGAGCACCAGAGCAGCCAGGATGAAAGTCGACGAGACGTAAAGAGGGCGTGGGTGTGGCCAAGAGCAGCGCGAGACGATACGCCGATGCCCCACCAACGCCCACCGATGCCCACAGTCGTAGCAGACAGGATCAGCGTCGGAGCACACAGGATGTACAGGACAGCAAGCCCATCCAAGCAGAGAGAAGAGAAAAGGAGAAAAGAAATATCGCAGAAAAGAAAGAAAATAATGCAGGAGAGACACTCACATCTTGCCCAAGGTAGCTCGCTCTCCTCGTCGTCCTCCTCCCCTGCCTCCTCAATCCCATTCCCATTCCCCAGCTCACCCGCCCTCCCACCTGCCCCCCCACCAATGCCAATCTCCCTGCCCTCCCCAACCTCGGACTCTCAAAGTCGAAATTAATGCCCAGTCCCTCCCCGCCTCCAATAGCTCAACGCAGGTGGGCCCGATTGCAGCGACGCATGCGAATGCGACGGTGGCGGCGCAGGCGACGCCGAGCGCCTCCACTGATGCCCGTGCTTCCCCTGCTGGGACATCGCGGCCTGCGCGGCCATCAGCCCCTGCGCGTCCGTGGGGCGGTCAGGGGCGGGTGCGGAGACGCGGGGATGGTACGGTGGGCGGAGGCTTGGCGCCCGTATGCTCGGCGCTGCCGGTTCGCCTGGGTAGCCTTCGCCATATTGGGGTGCGTACTGCTGCTGTTGTGGATGCGGGTGCGGGTGGGGATGAGGGTGGTACGCCGGCGCGGGCGGGCGCTGGTATTGATTCGGGTGGGGATGATATCCTTCAATGTGGATTTGGATTTGGGTAGCCGGCATACGGTCTTTGGGGCAGTTGGGGGGACGGGCCAGTGCGGGGGGCGGGGCGGCCAAAGATGTCTTCGTAGGCAGCGTGGTGCTTGGGGCCGGGCAGCTGGCGGGGGCCCAGCGGTCGATCTATCCAAGGCAAGACGAAAGAAGTAAGACGTGAGGACAACAAAGACAAGCGGCAATCTACAATAATGCCGGCAAACTCCACAGACGTTACTTGAAAATCTTGTCACTGTCACTTTCACTTTCAATCCTTCACGTCCACCTCAACGTTTCAACCCGCTCGCAGAGTACACTTTTCTTTACCGTCAAATGTAAGTCTCATTGGCCCAATACGGTTATCAATATCCCCACTTGACATGGTCTCCGAATACTTACTAACATAATGAACCTCTCGTACATAAGTATCTCATCTTCGGCAGCTTTCCGAGTCATCATGTTCAATTCCGACACTGCCTGTCACGATGCCAATCTCTGCTTTGTCTCTCACTCGTCCCTTGCGCTACCCCAGCCCACTAAGGTTTTATTGTAGATATACTTTTGTCTAGGCCTGGACTTGGTCCTTTCGGTTTTGGTACACATTTGCTGAGCTGTGCGGCGCCGAATGCCATCCACATTGACGTCTGGTTTATTGACAGACTTACCTTTCGAAACACAACCCCGCAACTCAACTCGACTATACCACACACGTATCCCATCTCTCCCTCTCAACAATCCAGCTATCCATCCAATCCAATACCCAACATCGCCTTGCCAACCTCGGACACATTTCCCTTACCCACCTGCAGATTCTGCCCGTACTGTACCTAAGGCTCTATTTCTCATGTCGTAACGCACTTCTTCGGTCTTTCACACCCGCAGCTCCCTTCCCAACCCTTCCCAACCCAACAACACCTATCTCGGACTCGAGCGAAAATTTAGCTGCTCAACGTGGACGGGGACGTTGTATACATCTCCCACGCCTCACTGCCCACTGCCGTTATTAGGCCGTATATGTAGCTGCCCCTATCAACCCACTGGACCAGTAGCTGTTGAATATTGCCCAAAATTCAACCATAAATTTTTAAACCCCCCAAAAATCTCCCGAAAAATAATCGACCGGTAGCTCTGAGATATGAATCCACAGGTGAAGATCTTATCTAATCAAGTACGGTTCCTCCACGAAATAATATTATAACAAATCTCACTCACGGCTCTGAGATGTAAACCCACCGCTGCAGGCGAAGATCTTATTTGAGGACGGTTCCTCTACAAAATACTGGTAATTAGAATATTATAATAAATCCCCAGCAAACCTGGTTCCACTCCCACCTTCGAGATTATTACGTCCAGTGTTGCAGTTAAGGGTCTTAATAAGGGTTGGTTTTGAAACAAAGGCCTTAAGATATATTAATGGTTAATTAAGGGTGTGTTTTTAAGGGCTAAACTAAGGGTTAATTCCCAAAACGGCAATATAGTATTTAACCTTCGAAGTCGTCACCGGAACCCTCCAGAGCCCCCGCATCGGGTTCCTCGTCACTGCACTCAACTGCAAGGAGCTCCATGTACAGCCCTTCCTCGGACACTACTCGAGTACGACGAGCCGGCTTTCCGATTGGGTGCGAGATGGTACCGCCGAATAGATTTGCGAGGGTGATGGGAAGCCAGGAGCGGGGGCGACGAGGGCGCGGCGCAGAGGCGGGGATCGTGGAAGGTAAATCTTCATCGTCGGGCGTTGATGCAGCGCCAATGGGTAGCTCTAAAATGCACCCCGTTTGGCTTGTTATCGCTCTGGTGAAAATGAGCCCAGAGTGGTCCCGTAGCTGGTGCCATGGCCGGACGTCTATGGTGCGCAGATTGAAAAAACTTAGGCGGATCCGCGATCAATTCAAGATTGATCGGGCCATCGGCTCCCGGTCCCTCGTCCAGTGGTAGACACATTAAGGCTTAATAAGCCTTAACAAGTTTTGGGCCCATTGTTAAGGGCAACCCCTAGTCTTAACTTAAGGCCTTAACCCTTAACTGCAACACTGATTATGTCCCTCCAACGTAAGTCTTTTTATCGGCCCGCATTCCGGCACGGGCATCAGTTTTAAAATTAACAAATCATATCGATCATATGTCGCATTTGCACAGCATGCAAAATAGCACGAGGCTCTACAGCCTTCCCTCTTTCTTCTCCCCCCCATGCCGCCCTTAACTCGAACAGACACCTGCACAAGCATCTTCAGTTGGTGGTCGGATAGCAACTCGTTACTCCGATATGGACCGACGATCAACCTCCATACAGCGGCAAAGCCGCTGATAAAGTTCATGTATCACCGCCAGGCATTGAACTTCCTCAGGAAGAACAAAGACAGTCCACTTTCCACAGAGATATTGGAGATATACTGGTCTTATTTGCCGTAGGTGTTGATGTTTTATTGTGTGAGCTTGTTGACCTATTATGGCTCTAGGTGGGACTTGGTCTCGTTAGCAACAAAGGCTGCTATTCTGAAGGAGTTGAGTGATGACAACAGAAGATCTTTCTCCGAGGATGAGGTGCAAGCCCTGGTGGATTCGCCTGGTTTTCCATACATCAGGGAAATGCTTGGGTCACCAGACACTAGAACACGGATTTTGACATGCCAGCTATTGCACAGACTGGCACAGCATGAGTTCACCATCTCACCCGTCTTGGGGGTGGGGGGCTATGAGCAGCTTGTGGCTCTCCTGGAGTGAGTGTGGTACATATCTTTTTTAACACAGATTTTCATTTAATGTGAATTAGTGACCAGGATGATCAAGTTGTTCAGTGGGCCACTCGTGCATTAGTTACGATTGCACAGTGGTTAAAGGGAGCACAGGCTATGGTTGATGCAAAGGTGCAGGACCACATCCTGAAATTACTCAAATCACAGAACTCGAGTGTCACGTTCTGGACCTGCTGGCTCGTGGAAGAGCTAGCTGGCCACAAGCCCATTGTGCCAGCCATTTTGGACTTGAATCTTTTGAAGCAGCTTGTGGGCCTCGCAGGGTGAGTCATTGGATCAGACACATACTATCTTGTAGGAAACTCAATGTTGAAACCCATGTTCCAGGGAGTCCTCTGTGGATGCGATAGGTGCACTCCATGTAATTAGTGGATGGCCAGAAGGTGCTGCAGCTCTTGCAGACTTGGATGTATTTGAGGAGCTTCAGCAAGTGGCCAGGGAAGAGACTTTTGAATATATAACTCAAAAGCTATACACAATCCTCGACAATATTACTCGGTACAAGGCCGGAAAGCCAGACTCTGCGCCCGAGGGAGTTGATTCATGACAGAGACATAATATACATTTTTAACGAAAGTCCGCACCACAACCATTTAAATTTATTTTCATTCGGTAGCACAAGAGTCCGAACTGGTGGTAATGCCTGTGCTAAAACAAAGAACCCCATTGAGAAAATTTGAACTAAGTTGTTATGGTGCTACTGTGTGTCTGCCTTCCTCCTGTAATGGTCCAATAACTCTAGGTTATTATACCTCGTATAGCAACGATATAGACGCGAGGACATGAGGGCAGGCATATATTTTTGCCTCGAAACTTATGTTCTCGTTGTCTTTGTGAAGCATGAAGGAAAATTTAGAACTGCATGGTCACTGGAAAAATTAAATGCTGCTCTAGTTATGCTTAGCTTGATCAACAGGTCACTCACCGAACTTGCACCCCACTTGTTCAGCTTGTTGGAGAATCCATTACAATAGATTCCGGGAGGTTCTCCTTCACTTACAAAATACGATTACAATTTGTGAAGTAGCACTTTGGACTGCACGGGCACTTGGATTGTCTGGCCCAACCATCCAAGGTGAACATGCGAAGATTCAACATGATACATCGGTTCAACTACATGTTTCAGCCTGAAATCCTTGAGATTGCAGGGGAAAATGGTATGACCTCAAGAGTGTGAAGTCCATCAAAAGACGAAAATGGATGGGCCCCATTCTGGCAAAACTCCCCAATGGGTGAAAAAAAAAATGGGCCAAAATCGCGATTTTGCGCGCGTCATTATTGGACTTTTAATGTCGGATGTAAACCAGACGACATGTACTGCAATGACAGTGTGGGTGATTGATTGGCTGCTTAATTAGGCGCTTTCGATTGCGATTCACCCCTGAATCAAGAGCACTTCATTCTTGGAATATTAATCAATAATCCACGGC
This sequence comes from Mycena leptocephala, assembly GCA_029378395.1. Taxonomy (NCBI): domain Eukaryota; kingdom Fungi; phylum Basidiomycota; class Agaricomycetes; order Agaricales; family Mycenaceae; genus Mycena; species Mycena leptocephala. The sequence continues at coordinate 146,369 of JARJLF010000595.1, forward strand.
TTGGCAAGGGTTAAGATCAAATAAAAAATGAGCCAAGTCCCAATGGCCTTGTGGCTTCTCCCGTAGCTTGCAGGTAAATATTCAAGGATTCAACATGATACGCCAAGGCCAATCACATTTTCTAGGTTGACATCCTTGAGATTGCAAGGAAAATGGTATGATGTCAAGAGTATGAAGTCTATCAAGAGACAAAAAATGGATGGGTCCGGTTCTGCCCCACACTGTCCAATGTGTTGAAAAAATGGCCAAAAATGGGCCAAAATCGTGACCTTGCGCGCGTCATTATTGGACTTGACGGACTTTGAATGTCGGATGTAAACCAGACCACATGTACAGTGCAACTGATTAATTGAATCCTTTGATTGCGCATTTTTGCTTGCAATTTACAGCTCCAAGTCCCAATGGCTTTGTGTCTTTTCCCCGGGCTTGGGAGCTGCACCGTTTTCCGAGTCCGCTTTGATCCCAATTTCTTCCGGTAACTGCCACAAATTCTTTCTTCAACTTACCGCTCCAAAATGTAGGTTTCAAGTGGTTCATAGGAACTTCACTGCCATAGTAGCTAAATTCCCTCCGTCCAGGTGCATCTCAGAGGCCGCCTCTTCCGAACTTCACGGGCTCTGGAGGTGCGTTGAGATATGTTTTCTAGCTCATTCATTCGAGCCGGGAACTTTACTTGGTATGTGGCAAACCACCGAGTTCCTCGCGATCTGTGTTTGCATCTAGTGCTGTTGACTCCGCATAGTATGTTCAATGCTGCAATTCCCATCGAGTCGGCGAGATGGTCCGAATCGCCACACATGAACACATGCAACTTTAACTTTCTGGCCATTGCCGATTGGCGAAGGAAAGTGGAATTTTTGCCCCCTTCTCTGGTCCTCGCACAGCGATGGAAGTATTGAAACAGCTCAAGTTTGGTTCCCTTTTTTTCACATCACATTTTTCTAGGTTGACATCCTTGAGATTGCAAGGAAGATGGTATGATGTTAAGAGTATGAAGTCTATCAAGAGACAAAAATGGATGGGTCCGGTTCTGCCCCACACTGTCCAATATGTTGAAAAAATGGCCAAAAATGGGTCAAAATCGTGACTTTGCGCGCGTCATTATTGGACTTGACGGACTTTGAATGTCGGATGTAAACCAGACCACATCTACAGCGCGACTGATTAATTAAATACTTGGATTGCCCACTTTCGCTTGCAATTTAAATGAACCAAGCCCCAATGGCTTTGTGTCTTTTCCCCGGGCCTGGAAGCCGTACCATTCTGCGAGTCCGCTTTGATCCCAATTTCTTCTGAAAACTGCGATAATTCTTTCTATCAACTCACCGCTCTAAAATGTAGGTTTCAAGTTGGCGTTGTTTCCATTGGGTTCTTAAGACTTTCACTGCTATTTCTTTTCTGAATTTCATGCAGAGAACATTCTCCCCTGCTTCCGGGTGCATCTCAGATAACACTTCTTCTGACCTTCACCGCCTCTGGAGCTGCGTTGAGATATATTTTCCAGCTATTCAGGAATCCTTGTCATCTAGAAATGAGGTGCACCAGTTCCTCCAGATATGGGTTTCCATCTACTGCTGTTGAATCTACATGTATGTTCAATGTTGAAACTCACCGACTCGACAAGACGGTCCGAAATGCTGCACATAAACACACAACAACGTCTTCCCGACCGGAAATCGTTGATGGCAATCTCAACTGTTTCTCTCTGCTCTCTCAATCGGTAGCTGGTCCTCGCGCAGCAATAGAAGTACTACAGCCCAAATTTCTCCTCTTTAGCTTTTTATCGGACTAATTCTTCTCGAAACCACCCATCTGCTCATGCCGGCTGCGCTGTACATTCGTGGTGACTGGGCTCGACCTGGCTATGCGATACATCTCGCCCAAATGAATAGCACATCTCATCCTCGCTGTCTGCGACATCAAGAAACAGACGCAACTTAAATGCAACCAAGACAACATCATCGCAGAAACGAGGTTCGTAGGATTGTTGGAAGTATGGGAGCTTTATATGCCAGATTTAGCATGAAGCAGTTCGTAAAGAGGGCCAACACATCGCTTAAGCGCTGGGAGGGCGTCATTCTCAATGCTGGCATTAATAATGTGCGCTGGAGGTATTTTGCTCCCATTGCTGAAAAAGACCACAAAAATTCCACCTCCACACCTAGGCGCGCCTCAAATTCCCCGCATTCAACGATCACTGGCTCTAGTCTCTGAAGTTACACGTCGAACAAGTAGGTACGACTAATTTGCAATGCAAAATATCTTAAAAGTGCAAAACACCTTCGCTTGGGCTCAATTATGACCTGTTTGCCTTCGGAAGTGATTCAAATGAAGGCTATGGATCTTACCATCAGATTTTTTTTTAAAAAATTGAGGAGATTCCATTTGGAACTGGCTGAAAAAAGGTTTGATGCACTGCGATGATTCCCCATCAAACCGTCCTCCTGTTCGGCAGCTCGAAATCATTCAATTCCGGCTCGATCTTTAATTTTTTGGAGATAGTCCAGGACTAAATATATATCGGCTTAATTTCCGGAGGGTCCGAGGACAAATGGATGAGGGCATTTTGCACTCGAGTTATTAATTCTTTTGGATTACCGCATTTGGATATGTACTACTACCATACGATCCCTCCCTCGCACACGGCATGCCCCTTGCGCCGGACGCCTAAACACCACGCCGCCGATGCGCCATAGGCACCCGCACCCGCACCCACACCTGCGTCCCATCTACACCCATCCGCACCTCTGTTTCCCTTTTCTGCCTATACATCCACGTCTCCGGGACGGACTCGCGAGGCACATCCTCGTCTGCGTGACCGGAGTCGGAGACGCAGATTAGGGAGGGGTGGATTGGGAGAACCGAGGACCGGAGATGAGTACCGCCCCACTCTCGATGAAGACGTCCTCCTCCCATCCCGTCCTGTCTCATCCCGTCCCGTCCCAGCCAATTCCAAGCCCAAGGGCAAGAAAGCCGAAACGCAGCCCGTTCGCAGGACCGCACCTCGAGCAAGCAATCCAAGCCAAAGCCAAAGCCTCGCTTTCTCCCTTGAAACGGAATAACCCCCCGCAAAAAGAGAAAAGAAATGTGCAAGAACAATAAAGCCGACGAGAGAAGGGAAGGAAGACTCACGTTGCGATCCAACTACTGCTGTATGCAAAACAAAAACAAAAAAAGGGTGTACAGCGTCACGATCCTCGTGGTCGAAACAAAGAGGGGATAAGAAAAGGAAGGGAAAGCATAACATAAAGGTATGAGACAAGAAACAAAGGAACCGCAGACAGAGCAAGCGGAATGAAGCGAAGCGATCTCGTAAGTGTGATATGACCGAGGATGAGTACACCGCGATGGTGGTGGCTGAGAACCACGCATGAATGGGTCGATGAACGCAGCACTCGGCGTGTGGGAAGCGTCCCCCACTGAATACTGCGGCCCTAACTCCGGCCTCAAATGGTGGAATGAAGTCAAGAGGACGACTCGGCATGAGGTCGTCTGAGAACCACCGTCGCGATGCGATGCAACAGGGTGAATGGATGCACAAAGCACGAAGCACGAAGCAAGCAAGCATGCTCGGTGTTCGGGCAGCGGGGGAGCTCGTCATGCACGCATACTGCGGGGATAGACGAGCGCGTGCTCCTGCGAGAGCACGACCACTCCTCACACGTCCTGCAAGAGGACATGCGCAGCGTGAGCCGAGCGGGACGTCTCGTTCCCTATCAGGGAACACCAGCCGCACGCCGCACAGCACGACAAGTCAGGCATAGACGAAGAGGAGTCCCGTATGGTACTCGCGTGGCTCGCCCCAATTGAGCGCCTCGCTTCGCAGAGCACAGACACCGACCCACATCCAGCGTCCTCGAAAATACGACGCCGCTGCGAGACTGTATCCCACATGACACATTCTGCGAGATTAGAGTCTGAGCTGAACTGAGCCTGTACAGCAGACGAAGTTCAGCGCCTCGATTTACACCCGCCCACGTCCTGCGTCCTCGAGAATACGACTTCGAGATTAGAGACTGAGCTGAGGTGGAACGCCCACACGCCGCTCGTGCCGTCCAGCACCTTGACGCTTCCCACGAAGCACCCTCGAGCCCATCGCTCGCTCGTCGGGCGTGGCGCGTATACACAACGAGCGCCACGACACCCCAGCCGACCTCGCTTTCGCTTCCCCCAGGCGAAGCGAGATAAACGAAGCGAGATCAAGGACGAATGACGTCGGTGGGGGTGGGTGGTGGAGACAGCCCGCCCAGTAGACGAAAAGAAGTGGGACAGGGAACCAGAGATGCTCGATAGTGTACTGTAATCGATACGCATATACTGATGCGCCTCCAACGACGCCAACCGCGTGAGCATATGCACAGAACGCAGAGACGCAGTCGTAGCAGCTATAATGGACAGCCAGCCCATCCAAGGAGAGCAGAGAAACCAGGAAAAAGAAGAAAAATAGAATAGAAAATAAAGCAGAAGAAGGAAGGAAGGAAACACGCACATCTCGCCCTAGGTAACTCGCTCTCCTCGTCCTCCTCCCCGATCCCATTCGCATTCCCCAGTTCACCCGCCCTCCCGCTCGGCCCCCTACCAATCCCCCCGCCCTCCACAACCGTTGGGCTCTCAAACTCAAAATTCATACCCAGCCCCTCCCCACCGCGGATAGCCAGACTCAACGCGGGGGGGTCCCAATTGAAGGGACGCATGCGCATGATGTAGTGGTGGCGCAGGCGACGCCGAGCGCCTCCACTGCTGCTGTCCCTGCTGGGGCGACCTGCGCGTCCGTGGGTTGGTGTGGCGCGGGCGTGGGGACGTCTGGCTGGTACGAAGGGCGGAGGCTCAGTGCCCGTACACTCGCCGGTCCGCCTGGATATCCGCCGCCGTTGCCATAATGCGGCGCACACTGTTACAGTTGTGGGTGCGGGGGGTATGCGTGCGGGTGCGGGTGTGGATGGGTGGTACGGTGGCGCGGGCGGGCGCTGGTATTGATTCGGGTGTGGGTGGTGTCCTTGTGGATTTGGATTTGCGTGAGCGGCGTACGGGCCTTGGGGCGGTTGTGGGGACGGGCCGGTGCGGGGGGCGGGACAGCGGCCGAATATGTCTTCGTAGGTGGCGTGGCGCTCGGGGCAGGGTCATTTGGGCGGCGTAGCGCTCAGGGTCCATCCAAGGCAAGACGAGACGAAGAAGACGTGAGCGGCAAGCGGCAATCTACAATAATGCCGGCAAACTCCAGACGTCACTCGGAAAATCTTGTCACTCACTGTCGCTTTCAGTCCTTCACCTCCACCTCAACGTTTCAACCCGCTCGCAGAGTACACTTTTCTCTACTGTCAAGTTTGAGTCTCATTGGCCCAATACGGTTATCGATATCCCCACTTGAAACGGTTTCGGATACCGATAATGAACCTCTTGTACATGTCTTATCTCTTTGGCAGCTTTCCGAGTTATCATGTTCAATTCCGACACTGCCCGTTATGATACCAATCTCTGCTTGCCTCTCACTCGTCCCTTGCGCTATCCCAGCCCACTAAGGTTTTATTGTAGAAATACTTTTGTCTAGGCCTGGACTCGGTCCTTTTGGTTTTGGTACACATTTGCTGAGCTGTGCGGCGCCGAATGCCATCCACATTGATGTCTCTGGTTTATTGACAGACTTCAAGGCTCGAAATGACGGACTTGCCTTTCGAAACACAACCCCGCAACTCAACTCGACTATACCACACATCTCTCCCTCTCAACAATCCAGCTATCCATCCAATCCAATACCCAACATCGCCCTGCCAACCTCGGGCGCATTCCTTTACCCACCTGCGGATTCTGCCCGTACTGTACCTAAGGCTCTATTTCTCATGTCGTAACACTCTTCTTCGGTCTTTCACACCCGCAGCTCCCTTCCCAACCCAACCACACCTATCTCAGACTCGAGCGAAAATCTAGCTGTACGACGTGGACGGGGACGTGGTATACATATCCCACGCCTCACCGCCCACCGCCGTTATTAGGCTATAGGCTGTAGGTTCCCCTATCAACCCACTGGACCAGTAGCTGTTGAATATTGCCCAAAATTCAGCCATAAATTTTTAAACCCCCGAAAAGTAATCGACCGGTAGCTCTGAGATATGAATCCGCAGACGAAGATATTAATTCTATAAAATAATATCATAATAATTCCCGACAATAACAGCTCTGAGATCTGAGATCTGAATCCGGATCTTATTTAAGTACGGTTCCTCCACAAAATACCTGTAATATTATAATAAACCCCCAGCAAACCGGGTTCCACTCCTACCTTTGAAATTATTTTATGTACTTACCTCCAGTCTGTCTATCGGCCCGCATTCCGGCACGGGCGCCAGTTCAAAATTAACAAATCATGTCGATCATAAGTCGCACAGCATGCCAAATGGCTGGACACGAGGCTCTACAGCTCGACTTCTTTCACCTTTCCCCCCATGCCGCCCTTGACTCGACAAGACACCCTCGCCAGTGTACAGAGTTGGTGGTCGGATAGCAACTCGTTACTCCGATACGGACCGACGATCAACCTTCATGTGGTAGCAAAGCCACTGATGAAGTTGATGTATCACCGCCAAGCAAAGGGTTTCATCAGGGAGAATAAAGGACGTGCACTTTCGACAGAGACGTTGGAGATATATACATCATATCTTCCGTAGGTGTTGATGTTTTATTGTTTGAGCTGATTGGTCAATGTGATCTTGCTGCTCCAGGTGGGACTTTGTCTCGTGGGAGACAAAGACCGCCATTCTGCAGGAGTTGCTCGACAAAATTTACTGGGAACACATTGCACAAGTGGTGGTGAATTCACCCATTTTCCATTACATCTGGGAAATGCTTGGGTCACCAGACCCTTTGGCACGAAGGTCATCATGCTTGCTATTGGAGCGCCTCGCATTGTACGAGTGCACCATACCCATCTTGGAGATGAGGGGCTGTGAGCGACTTGTGGCTCTCCTGGAGTGAGTGTGGCACATATATATTTTTAACACAGATTTTCATTTCATGTGAATTAGTGACCGAGATAATAATGATAAATACGCCACTCGTGCATTAGTTACGATTGCGAAGTGGTTGGAGGGAGCACAGGCTATGGTCGATGCAAAGGTGCAGGACCACATCTTGAAATTTCTTAAATCACAGGATGTGGTGGTCACGGATTGGACCTGCAGGCTTGTGGAAGAGCTAGCTGGCCATGAGCCCATTGTGCCAGCCATTTTGGAGTTGAATCTTTTGAAGCAGCTTGTGGTACTCGCAGGGTAGGTCATTGGATCAGACACATTATCTTGTAGGAAACTCAATGTTGAGACCTTGTGTTCCAGGGAGCACTACCAGTCAGCGATTAATGCACTCCATGCAATTAGTCACTGGCCAGATGGTGTCGCAGCTCTTGCAGACATAGAAGTTTTTCAGGAGCTTCAGCACCTAAACTCTAGACACCCTGACCTACCCAAACTCCGGGACAATATTACTCGGTACAAGGCAGGACACCCAGACTCTGCGAACGAGGGAGTTGAGTTGTGACTGAGAAATAATATATATTTGTAACACAAGTCCGCATCGTAACCATTTAAATTTATTTGCGTTGGGTAGGTAGCACAAAAATTTGAACTGGAGGTAGTGTCTGTGCCAAAACAAAGAACCCCGCTGAGCGAATTCGAACCAAAGTTGTTATGGTGCTACTGAGTGTCCACCTTCCTCCTGTAATGAGTCCAATGACTCTGGGTTATTATACCTCATATAGCAACGAAATATGGACGGGAGGACATGAGGGCAGGCATATATTTTTACCTCGAAACTTATGTTCTCGTTGTCTTTGTGAAGTGTTAAGGAAAATTTAAATTTGCATGGTCACTGGGAAAATTAAATGCTGCTCGAGTTGTGCTTAGCTTGATCAACAGGTCACTCACTGAACTTGCACCCCACTTGTTCAACTTGTTGGAGAATCCATTACAATAGATTCCGGGAGGTTCTGTTTCACTTACAAAATATGGTTACAATTTGTGAAGCAGTACCTCGAACTGCACGGGCACTTGGATTGTCTGACCCAACCATCCAAGGTGAACATTCGAAGATTCAACATAATACGTCGGTCCAATTACATGTTTCAGCTTGAAATCCTTGAGATGCAGGGGGAAATGGTATGACATCAGGAGTGTGAAGATGAAAATGCATGGGTCCCATTCTGCCCCAATGTGTTTTAAAAACAGCCAAAAATGGGCCAAAATCGCGACTTTACACGCGTCATTATTGGACTGATGGACTTTGAGTGTCTACAATGACGGCGTGACTGATTAATCCAATACTGGGTTGCGCGCTTTCGCTTGCGGTTTACAGCTAGGAGCACTGCGTCCTTGGAATATCAGTTGATAATCCGCGGCTTGGCAAGGGTTAAGAACAAATAAAAATGAACCACGTCCCGATGGCCTTGTGTTTTCTCCCCGGGCTTAGGAGCCGTACCATTCTCCGAGTATCCCAATTTCTTACGGTAACTGCGACGATTTCTTTCTTCAACTCCGCATTCCAAAATGTAGGTTTCAAGTCGGCGTTGTTTCCACTGGGTTCCCAGGACTTCCACTGCTATACGCTAAATTTCATGGCAACAACATCCTCCCCGGCCTCTAGGTATATGTCGGACGCCGCCTCTTTTGACCTGTACCGGCTCTGGAGGTGGGTTGAGAGATATTTCCAGCTATTCAGGAATAACTTCTTGTCATCTAGAAGTGCGGCCGCAATGAGGCACGGAACCACCCAGTTCCTCGAGATCTAGGTCTCCATCTACTACTGTTGAATCCCCATAGTATGTTCAATGCTGAAATTTCCATTGCCTCGGCGAAACGGTCCCGCACATGCAACAACTTCTTTCTTGCCACACTCGCCATTGGAAGCCCATTGTTGATTTTCACCGATTCACACCGCTCTCTCACTACCTGGTCCTTGTGTAGCAAGGAAAGTACTGGGGCAGCTCAAGTTTCTCCTCTTTAGCTTTTTATAGGACCAATTCTTCTCGAAACTGCCCGGGCTCGACCTGGCTATGCGATACATATACCCCGAATGAATCCAGCTCATATTCTAATATTATTGGAAATACTACAGGAGCTTGATAATACGACGCTTGAGCTTGAGCACTTGGACAGCATCGTTCTCTATGCTGGCATTAACTTTGTGCGCTCGTAAGACGTATCATTGGTCCCATTGCGGAACTCCCCCCTCAACATCCAGGCATCCCTTAAATTTCCCCGCGTCTACCGATCACTGGCTTCGAAGATCTGAAGGTACGTATCGAACAACTACAACTAGTTTTTGCAATGCAAAATTTCTTCGAGGTACAAAACACCTTCGGTTGGAATTCTGACCCGTTTGCCTTCAGAAGTGGTTCAAATGAAAGTTATGGATCTGTAGGATTAGAATATAAAAAAAGTTTGAGGAGATTCCGTTTGGAACTGGTTGAGAATTGGGCCGCAATGCACTCAAACCGCCCTCCCGTTTAGTGACTCAAAACCATTTACATAATTCCTGCTCATTCTTAGGAGGTAGTCTATAACTAAATATGTGTCGGGTTCATTCCGGACATTCCAAGGATGATGGATGAGAAGCGAGCCCACGACGAGGGCATTTCGCAGTTCCAAGACATGTTACATTGCACAAGCTAGTCATTTAATTAATTTTTTGGCTCTGTCACATACAGCACGCCGACCCCTCCCTGGTGCATGCCCCGTGCCCATTGCGATAAACACCCACGCCTGTGTCCTATCCTACATCCATCTATGCATCTGACATCCCATATTCCCAGCACATCCACGTCTCCGGGACGGAATTGCAAGTAACATTCCAGAGACGGAACAGAGGGGTATATGTGTACCATACCACCATCGGAGCGGAGTGCGTACGTGTAAGAGAGCATACCCATCTCGTCCCGGTGCGAGCGCGAGTTCATCTACGGCCCGTTCGCGATAGCGCCTCGAGCAATCCAAAGCCGAACAGGGAACGGAAGAGCAGAAAGGAAGAGAGAAGAAAACAGGATGGAAGAAAGTCGAGAGAACGGGAGACAAGGAAGGAAACTCACGTTGCGATATGCTGGATAATAAGAGAGGAAAAAACAGGTGTCAGTAACCGACGATCCTCGAGAAACAGAATAGAGATGAGATTAGAAACGAAAGCATAACATGAATAAATGCACGAAGATAACACAATGGAACCACAGACGGAGACAGAATGCACGAAGCCATCAATCGAATATCGAATCCTGTGCTCTCCACACCCACTCGCTACTGGTATGTATCGACTCGCAACAAATTAATAGCCTGCTTTATCCATTCCCTGATGGTGACTCTTCAAGTTGTCCCCGGACCCTGGACTACACGCGCTATGAAGCTACCTAGCTTAGCTTAGGTTGCAATTCAACAACCTCAGGAACTGGCTGAGAATTGGGCCCGAATGTTGCGATGATTCCCCATCAAACCACCCTCCTGTTCGATAGCTCGAAACTATTCAATTTCTGCTCGATTTTTCTCACTCTTTGGAGGTGGTCTAGGACTAAATACATGTCGGTTTCATTTCCGGAGGGTCCGAGGACGAACGGATGAGAACTGAGCGCGCGCGAGGGCATTTTTCACTTGCATTGCAAGTCAGTTATTAAATTCTTTGGATTACCGCATTTAGATATGTACTACCATCTCCCCGACGCTGATCCCTCCCTTGCGCATGCGAAATTCTCCTTGCACCAGACACCTAAACACCCATGCGGGCGATCCACCACAGGCACCGCACCCGGCCCACGCCTGTGTCCCACCTACACCCATCCACACCTCTGTTTTCCCTTTCTGCCTGTACATCCACGTCTCCAGGACGGACACATCCCCATGTGAGTGACCGGGTTCCACTCCTACCTTTGAAATTAAATAATTATGTACTGCCAACATCGAAGTCTTTCTATCGGCCCGCATTCCGGCACGGGCATCAGTCCAAAATTAACAAATCATATCGATCATAAGTCACATTTGCACAGCATGCCAAATGGCTAGAACCCACGAGGCTCCCTCTTTCACCTTCCCTCCCATGCCGCCCTTGACTCGACAAGACACCTGCGCTAGTCTACGCAGTTGGTGGTCAGATAGCAACTCGTTACTCCGATACGGTCCGACGATCAACCTTCATGCGGTGGCAAAGCCGTTGATGAAGTTGATGTATCACCGCCAGGCAAAGGATTTCATCGAAGAAAATCGAGGCAGCCCGCTTTCGACCGAGATGGTGGAGACATACATGTCATATCTTCCGCAGGTGTTGATCTTTTATTGTGTGAGCTCGTTGACCAATGGCTGTAGGTGGGATTATGTCTTAGTGGCAACAAAGGTCACTATTCTGGGGGAGTTGGCTTACAGAATTTATGTATCCGAGGATGATGCACAAGTGGTGGTGGATTCACCTGTTTTCCATTACATCTGGGAAAACCTTGGGTCACCAGACCCTATGGCAAGGAGGTCATCATGCAACTTATTAGACAGCCTGGCAAAGCACGAGTGCACCATACCACACATGTTAGAGATGAGGGGCTGTGAACGACTTCTGGCTCTGCTGGAGTGAGTGTGATACATATCCTTTTTAACATAGATTTTCATTTAATGTGAAGCAGTGACCGAGATGATATTATTTATTGGGCCACTCGTGCATTAGCTACGACTGCAAAGTGGTTGGAGGGAGCACAGGCTATGGTCAATGCAAAGGTGCAGGACCACATCTTGAAATTACTCAACTCCCATCCGTTGGTCACCTGCTGGCTTGTGGAAAAGCTAGCTAGTCATGAACCCACTGTGCTGGCCATTTTGGACTTGAATCTTTTGAAGCAGCTTGTGGTACTTGCAGGGTGAGTCATTGGATCAGACACATTATCTTGTAGGAAACTCAATGTTGAACCCCTGTGTTCCAGGGAGGACTACGAGTTGGCAACTGATGCACTCCATGCAATTAGTCAATGGCCAGATGGTGTTGCAGCTCTTGCAGACTTGGATGTATTTGAGGAGCTTCGGCAACTGGCCAAGGAAGAGACTTCAGTAGATCAAACTCAAAAGCTATGCACAATCCTCGATAACATTGCTCAGTACAAGGCGGGAAATCCAGACTCTGTGCCTGAGGGAGTTGATTCATCACAGAGACATAATATACATTTGTAACACAAGTCTGCATCGCAATCATTTAAATTTATTTGCGCCGGGTAGCACGATAATCTGAACTGGAGGTCATGCCTGTGCCGAAGCAAAGAACCCCGCTGAGCGAATTCGAACCAAGATTGTTATGCTACTACTGTGAGTCTGCCTTTCTCCTGTGGTGAGTCCAATGACTCCAGGTTGTTATACCTGGTATAACAACACCTTTAAAGTAAAAGTCATCTATGCTGTAGCAGGACAATAAAGTCATTCTCTGAGCTTGTACCTCGCTTATGGGATCCATCACAGTAGATACTGCAACATTCTGTTTCACTTATGGAATACAATTTCTGAGGAAGTATTCTTGTCATCTAGATATGTGGCCGCAATGAGGCAATGAAGCACCCAGTTCTTTGAGATCTGGGTCTCCATCTACTGCTGTTGAATATACGTTGAATCCCCGTAGTATATTCAATGTGGAAATTTTCATCGGCTCAGAGAGACGGTCCTAAATAATGCAACTTAAACTATCCTGCCATTTGAAGCCCATTGTTGATAGAAAATATTTGGTCCTCGCACAGCAATGGAAGTACTGAAGCAGCTCGAGTCTTTCCTCTTTAGATTTTTTGCCGGATCAATTCGAGTCTTCTTGAACTGGCTACGCGATCTCGCCCGAATGAATTAAGCACAATCCAAGTGCGACATCAAGAAACAGAACACAACTTGAATGCAACCAAGGACAACATAATCACGGAAAGGAGTTTTTCAGGATTATAATTTGATTATCATATTCTTGGAGCTTGATAGGCTAGATTTTACCATTTGTATTTAAAGGATATATTGTTGCTCCTATTACTAAGCAAACCACAAACCTTCCGCCTCCACACTGGCATCCAGGCGAGCGCGCCTCAATTTCCCCACATCCAACGATCACTGGCTCTGAAGGCACGCGTCGAACAAGCACTAAGACTAATTTTCCAATGCAACAATGTCTTAGAGGTACAAAACACCTTCGGTTGGAATTAGGGCATTTCGCACTTCCAAGGCATTTTGCATTGCACGAGTTAGTTATTGTAAATTTTTTGTTTTTTTTTTGTTTTATCGCATACAGCACGCCGACCATCCCTGGCGCATGCCCCGTGCCCATTGCAACGGGTATATAAACCCCCAGGTAGGCGATCTGCTGCACCCGCGCCTGTGTCTCATCCTACATCCATCTACGAATCTGGCATCCTATATTCCCAGCACATCCACGTCTCCAGGACGGAATTGCTAAGAACATTCCAGAGATGGAACAGAGCGGGTAGATGTAAACCACCCTGCGTAGGATAGCATACGTCCATCGGGTCCCATCTCCTCCCAGCAGGAGCCGCACGTGAGAGAAAAGAAGAAAAGTTGCGAGCGTGAGCATCCTTACGGCTCGTTCGCGATGGCGCCTCGAGCAATCCGAAGCTGAGCAGGGAACGGAAGAGCAGAGAGAAAGAAAGGAAACGGGACGGAAGAAACTCGGGGGGGGGGGACTCACATTGCGATGATGCTGGATAATAAGAAAAGAAAGCAGGCGTCAGTAATACTCGTGGGTGGAGAAACAGAACAGAGAGGAGATAAGAAACGAAAGCATAACATAAAAATAAAGGCATGCGAACGCAATAAGATAACACAGGAATGGAACCACAAACGGAGACAGAATGCACGAAGCGATCAATCGGATGTCGAATGTAAGTTCGATATGACCGAGGGTGAGGAGGGCGTAATGTCTGAGTACCGAGACGTCGATGCATGGGTTGGTGAATGAATGAATGGTGCTCGGGATTGGGATGGAGAGCACGGTCATGGTACCACCACTGCATATCCTGCCAATCGTCTCGTACAGCGGACAATGGAGAATGAGTGAGAATGAGGAGAAGGTGCTCGCGATGCAGCAGGGTGAAGAGCACAAAGGGCGAAGCAGGCGCGTTCGATTGTGTGGGAGGCACGCAGCCTCAGGTAAACGGGTGTCGCATCGCTCGTCGAAAGGACATTGGTTTACACTTGCCATAGCTCGTCGTGCGTATATACAGCGAGTGCCACGATGCGCATACCCATCCATGGCCTAAATGACCATACGCCTGGCCTCCGACAGCGCGGGTACTAAAACCAGTATAACGAGTGTGGGCCAAGACCGGTGCGCCGTCGCGATGTACGCAGACACGCGCCCGCCATCGTCGCAGATAGGTCCTAGGGTGCGTGGCAAGACCGCGAGGCCAAGAAGAGGAAAATAACGTAGAAGAATGACTCACATCTCGCTCTCCGAGTCCTTATTGTCTTTTTCCCTCCCTCCCCATTCCCATTCCCATTCCCGTTCCCTATCTACCCGGGCCTCCCGCCCGCAATCACCTGCCCTCATATGTTTGGGTGCGCCGGGCCCGGTCCGCTTCTGTTGTGGATATGGGCGCCGGTCATGCGAGTGGTGGACAGCATGCTGGCAAAGGCGGGCGTCGATATTGATTGGGCTGATTCAAATTTGGGTGGGGACAGTATGCCTGTGTATGGGCGGAATGACGGCCAAAGACGTCTAGGCGTCCTGCTGCTAGGGCCCAGCGGGCGGTCCATCCAAAGAGAGGCGAAGTGGAAGATTGTGATGAGAACGAGAGCGGCAATCTATTAAAACATCGCCGGCAATGACGTCACTTGAGAAACGTCACTTTCAGCCTCGACGACATCAACCAGATTCAACTCGAGCTTTCAGCAGTGCTGGTGTCATGTTCCTCGAATGTCTCACCCGAAACTTTTGTCGCATACTTACTGACATAACGACGCTCTCGTAAAACTTGTCCCATCTCTGTGACAATCACCACGACGCTGGCCGTGCCGCCGCTGCATGATACCAAATTCCAATCTCTCTCTCAATGTCTTTCTTTCTCGTCCTCTCATTGTCTCACTTGCCCCGCTGCGCGACCCCACCACACCAATCTTATTCCAGAAATCCTGCTCTCTCCCTGCCACCTTGATTCGTTGCTTGACTGGGTAGGCGATTCCTGGGCTATGCAGCGCCCAATGCCATCCACTGTGCCGTATTCAAAGAGTTGAATTTAGCCTTTCCAAGCACAAAGGTGCTACTTCATACTTCAAGCCTCTGCTAGTCCTGTACATATATACCCGTACAACCAATACTAATCCCTGTCCCTAGTCTTCTTTCTTTCACATCACCGCAGCTCCCCTCCCTTTCCAACCGGACTACACGTATCTCGGACTCGGATGAAAATCTAGCTGTACGACTGGGACGTGGTACACATCTAACTCACGCCTCCTATGGCCATTCCCTTCTCCACTCGTAGGATGTACTCTGAGCTGTAACTGCTCTGTTCCTGTATCCGCTCTTTCTCTCAGTCTCGTACACACTCTGACCTGCCGAATCCGGATTCCGAACAATATATCAAGTACGTGTCCTTTAAGATCTACTTACTGTAGATGAACCGCGAATCCGAATCCGAGTGGAAGGATATTACGCTGAGACGATGCAACACCAATTGCGTTGCCATCTGGCAATTTTGCGGTTTCTTTGGACCATACAAGTCCCGCGGGATGTTCATATTATTTATAGAGCACCGCGGGAGGTTCATACAATAAGAATATGCATTATTGTGTCTCAAGGAACTATGTACTAGTACCTGGGACCTCTGTTCGGTGATATAAAGGAGAGCCAGAGTGAGCTCCGAACTACTGGCTGTAGTATTCAGAGCATGCCCGCGGGGCCACCGCGGGTATGTTGTACTCTAATACACGTACCAAGGAGATATACCCAAAGCCCAGACAGTTATAGGAATTATATCTCTACTTAAGGAACCAATGACTGCACAGAAGTTGTTCTATGGATAACTTGACAAGCCCTGTGTCATGATTTGCTCTTTTCTCACATCCCCAAATTCATGCCAATAACCCGGCGACTACGCAGACATTCACCGGGTTATACCTCGGGATGCACCTATCGACTCCCTTCCTCCACCCCGTCCGTTTCCCCTCCGACATCATGCTCCAAAACCCCTCGATCGCCCTCGTCCCTGATCGGGTTATTTCACCTCGATCATTTGCAACCTCGATCGTATTTCAACCCGATCGCATTTCAACTGCGATCGTATTTCAACGATGTGGCCGTTATTTCCAACGGACTCCTTGGTGACCGGTAGTCATTACTACGACTTGCAGCATATAACCCTAGGATAGGTAGTTAGGCTCTTTACACTATTCTAGTCTATTCTCCAGAGCTCAATCTACCGCGTTTTACCCTTCTTCTTGTATCGCCCAGTCGCCCACGTCGCAGTAACCCCTGCAGTGAGGCCCTGTGCTGACAAAAGAATAGTGTCAACCTACCGACGA